>OY744477.1:150948342-151045953 GCA_963556175.1 Tipula confusa
TCGCAATAGAATGTTTTTTATAAAGGAACTTGTGTTATCCAAAATATGTATTTAAAAATAATTCGAATTCTAAAATGTTTGATTTGTCAGAAATAATACAAAATGAATAAAATCTACTTTTTTTTATTAATCTTTAATATTATAACAAGTGTTCGAAGTGTCCATCATTTGCCAAAATACACAATCGGCATCGCCTTATAAAATGTTGCTTAATACGCCAAAACGATTGTTGGTTATTTTTAACAATATTTGTCGCTTCGATTGTCGCATCTCCCGCTCGGTCCGACTTGTACTCTTTCATAAACCAGATCTTTATAATAATTATTAATATATAAATAAACATAATGGGAGAGGGCTCCATTACGCTGTAGCCACATATTTCTTCAAGTTGGTAGAGACACGTCCTAAAGTAATTCATCCAAACCGTTTAAAAAAAAGTTAAGATAAACTTTCCCGTTGACCATTCCACATGATCACTCCAAATTGATGTTGAAGATGACTGCGCCACACTACTTTTAGTTTTACGCAGGCCAAATATTGCAAATTATGGATATTGCATATTCCCTTTTGAAAAATATTTGGTCGCACCTTAAAACATTGTTAAAAAATTACAAATTTTGTTTGTTTCAACGCACCATTTCTTGACAAACTTCCACCTTTCTTTAATAGTCAGAAGATAAAAAGTCTTGTACATGTTGCATATGATAGAAAGGCCTCGCAAAATTATTGTTTTTATTTGACAGGAGATAATGCAACTATTAAAAATAATTTTACTAGAGAGGTACATTTTTCTAGATCATATTCTAGATCGCAAAAGCACCCTCAGTTTCAGTAACCCCCGTATAAGATTAAATTCATTATTGAAATCGTCAATTCGAATTATTGAACTATTCAAGAACAGTTTGTTAAAATCATCGGCTGTAAAGTTATTAACATTAGTATTACTTGTTCACCACTAAATTTGTTATAACACGGTCATTCAACCTATCGAAGAAGTATCTAATTATTTTAGAGCCCGTATAAGGCAAAAGATTCGTTTGCATAGTTTGCAGGAGGACGATCAGTCGGCAGAACGTTTATTAGCAAGCTATCGTATAGGAAACAAGTCTCCTTTATAGTTAACGAAAATCACCCACATACGGATTATTGGCTTCTGGATGGGAGTTCCGGTATATTTATAATTAACCAGCAGCAGGGATAGCAGTTTGTCCTAAACTAATTATTTTTTCAGAGTTTAAGTCTAAAACATCATTCAAATCCAAATTAAATATTACCCTATGGTATTGGAAAAATGGAATTTTGAGAGAAAGTGATGTGATTAACTTAAGACCAACCAAATCCTTAGTAATTGTTGATGGATTTGCCACATTTAAATTAAAGTAACCCATAATTATAACATAACGGTACTCTTGAACTCTTGAACAATCGACCACCACACATATAGCTTTACCTCTAAACTTGATTTATTTATTATCTTAACTTTATCATTTACCATAGAAAAAGAACATATTTTATTTCGAGTAAATACTCGTATATACTTAACTTAGATATTGCGAAAATATATTTGCTTTGTCTGTATTGCTCCTTATCCAAAAAAGCCGTCAGAAATTAAAATCGGAGATCATGATAGTGAAAATCATTTTATTTTGCTCCATTTTTTTTGAGTTAAGGAGTTTGACACTTAAGACTTCTTCACACAAGTGTAACTCATTTGTGTAGCTTTCAGTAATGTTTGTTTTAATACAAACATTACTGAAAGCTACACAAATGTCAGTTAAGTTTTGTACGGCAACGTGAAATTTATTTTTTTTAAGAGGATTTTATGGAACACTTTCTGGTTACTGTAGATTGAAACATCGGCCAAGTATCTTAATTATAAGGAATCTAAGTAATTTGCATTAAAACCTGCGTGCTAAGTGTAATTATTACCATTGAGTAAACAGAGGAAAGATCTCAGTACGTGTCTCAAAAGTTTATTAAATCAAAGTAATATATCGCATATCTGTAGGCCAGTTGATTGACCGACCAGTAATTATGTCATTAATTTTTTCACATTGCAATCTGATTTTTTATTAAGTTGGTTTTACAATTGCACTAACACTTTTTTGATTTTAGACATCGTAAATTAATATCAGCTATATGTATACTGCAGTTCATCAAGTACCCACTTAATGTAAAGTATCAAACGAGTGTAAACCAATTATATATGAATCAAAAAAATAAAAAAATTTAATTTAATTTTTTGGAAAATATAATAAAAAAAACTTTTCCATTCGGTTTTTGTGGTTTAATTTTGATGTAAATTTTTTTTATAAATATGCAATCAAGTCTGCACATCGAATAATGGGAGTAAAATTTTCAGATTGCGCTTAAAGTGTTTTCTGGAAAAAATTTAATTTTTATTTGTTTTACTTTAATATTTTTATTGTAAAATTTTTTTTTGTTTATTGGATCTACTTACAGTTGAATTAATAGGTTTTATGAAAAATTTAATTTTCATTGGTTTGAGAAAATAATTTATTTGCCACAAAATATATTTTTATCATATATAAACATTCCAATTTCAATTTATATGATGAATTAAAATGATTTTATTAAAATTTCAATTGTTTAAATTATCGATGGTGATTTTAATATATATGGCCACCGCAATTAATTGTTTGTGGTTGCAGTAATGCTATGTTAGGTAGTCAAATTATGTCGATTTTTTTTTTTAAATATGTCATGTAACAGTCACCACTTGATTATAAATTAATAATTTACACTATAATTAATGTAATAAATAGGTTTATCCTTTTTAATTTGTCATTTCAAATTATATAGTGCAGACTGATGAATTTTTACACAATCAAAATTCAAAATTACCCTAGTTTCAATTGTATTATCAATGCAAGTCAGAAGTGAATTATTCAAAATCCCACGGGAGCAAGTCAAATGTTTCGTTAATTCTTGGCATTTTATATGATTTTTTTTCCTACAAAATCAACGAACTTTTAATGATTATTCTCCGAAAGAATCACACCCGAGTAATAATCCCACTTCTGAAATTTGTCAGAGGCCAAATTAAAAAAAAAAATTATTCCGGCCTATATCGTTAAAATTATTGGTTTCAATTTCACTCAAATACATCCGTACCGTGATGTTTCCGGCTACCAACTAATTATATTTCTTTTTTTTTTTTGTATTTTGTAGTCGAGATTAAGTTTAATATACCCAATAAAGTTTATGACATTACAAGTGTATAGACTTTTAACACAATGGTGTACATTACTCGATCATAATATTCATATTTTGTGGAAATCAGTTCTGCTTTTTAATACACTCAGCAGTTAGGATGGTCTAGTTGAAAATTGTTTTGTTATTTTTAAAACCAACACTATTGCGTATATACAAATTTTTATTTTTATTTTTATTTTTCATAATAACCTGTATATTGTTGATGATAATGCTTTTACACCTATCCCTCGCTTAACGCAATTAATTTGTTCACGAAAAGTTTGTAAATTAAAATTTCGTATAACGAAATTTCATAAAATGAAATTCAAAAAGGTAAAATATGTATGTAAAAAAATTTAGTAAATTTAATTACGTAAACCAAAATTTTGGTTGAAATTAATTAGCGAAATTTCGTTCAATTTTTTATTTTTATTTTTTTGTTATTTGAGTTTTGGTTAAGCGAGGGATGAGTGTTTTAAATCTGCTCGGTGTATCATTATTATCGTATTTCAATTTTTCATACTAATCGTCTTGTCCAAGGTCAAATTTGGATGTAATTGTAATTTTTACGTCCATCTACTTTTATTTTTGATTTTACCTAATCGCATATAGATACAATCACATTTTTGATATATATATATATATATATATATATATATATTGCTTTTCGATTCCA
This sequence comes from Tipula confusa, assembly GCA_963556175.1. Taxonomy (NCBI): domain Eukaryota; kingdom Metazoa; phylum Arthropoda; class Insecta; order Diptera; family Tipulidae; genus Tipula; species Tipula confusa. Next base: position 150,952,235 of record OY744477.1, read on the forward strand.
CCCACAAAATCAAATAATATCTTTTTCTGTGGTAGTAATATTAATATAGTAGTATTTAATTTTGTATTCATGTTATATACATGTAGTGAGTTAAATTTTGCGTACATACTGAAAGTTATACATTTTTTTACCTTTTTTTAGGATAATTTGTATACTTCGCTAGAACTACAAATGCATTCTTGTAATTATATATAGAAAAAAAATTGTTCATAGTTCAGTACAGCTTGCAGGTAATACTATAGTATCAAATCATCGAATCATCGTTTCAAATCCATCTTAGGCATATCGGGTCGATAGCGATTCCGCAAACTCCACAGCGCACGGTAGCTGGCGGCTGTGGTGTTGGTTGCGTTCTATAACGCGACCAACACAACAGCTACCAGTGGCCGTTCGCTGTGGAGTTTGCGGAATCGTTATTTCGGCTCGATACGCATTTAAGATGGTATATTGGGCGATGATAAACGTTGTTTGGTGCTGTGGATATGTCCTAGTTGTTCAGCAAGCTGTACTTTTTTGGCAAATTAATTTATTCATCCACATATAATCTTTAAAAGAATTCACTTATCAGCATTTATTAAAATTTTAACTTTTGCTGGAAATTACTAAGGTTCCAACTTTATTTGACTATTTCAGGGGTGTAATTTTTAGAATTTTTTGAGTAATATTATAGATACTTAAATGTCAAGCGTTTTCGCCTAGGGCCAGTAATTGCCATCTGCTCAAACAATATAACTCTACATGTAGCAGGTTTGTTTATGCTATATGCAGTTATACGTTTATGCTATAAATTAGCATTTTCGAGTGTCACGGTTTTATCGGCATAGCCAATGAGCGCAATATAAAATAACGGGTGACTTCGTTTTATTCCGATTTGTATATTGCACAGAGAATGTGCACCAGATATGAAGAGTCACCCGGTTTGACTTTCATTTGTCCGCTGCACAAAATATGGAATTATGTTTTGTTGTTGTATGAAAAGTGGAATTACACAATAAAAATAATTTTAATATAGGTGACAGGGTAGTCAATAAGATTGAATGATTTTGTTGCATAGCACAATTGCAATAATGTTGATTTCATCATTATATTGTCATATTATATATTTTATATATTATATTTTTATATATGTATATATATATATATATATATATATATATATATATATATATATATATATATATATATATATATATATATATATATATATATATATATATATATATATATATATATATATATATATATATATATATAAACGGTGGATTCGATCGAATTCAATTTTTTAATTATTTTAACAAAATTCGATTTGTAGTGTTTTTGGTTCTAAAGTAAATATAAATAGGATTTTAATGCAAGTACATTGCAAGTACATGTGCAGATTACAGATGAATGGTGGCACACTGCAGTTGCTGATAAGAGATGGCAGAATCCAGAGCAGTACAACAAAAATGTGATTGTCTTACACTAACAGTAGTTTGAATATTGGATACCGGGAAATCGGACCAATTAAGTCATAACTAACATACTTTTCCTTTCCTTAACCCACAAAAATTTACTAACTATTGGCCGCCAAGGTGTCTGTAACCGGGTCGATCTCAATAATTTAACTAGTATCCTTCCATATCCTTCCAAGTATATGTAAAAACGGGTGTACTGTGGGCCCGGCGCTTTCCGGGATACCCTGCTTAATGCTTGGCAGTACATTCAAAATCAATCAAATCAATCAATCAATCAAAAATCAAAATTCAAAATTACACTAGTGGATTTACAAGTTCCTCCGCTTGAAATTCTTTTTCTTAAATTTAAAAAAGCTTGCATTCTACTGGCATCACATACTGGTGCCCAATTTATATGGATAAAAAAAGATAAAGCTTACAACTTACATTCAGCTAAAGTGTTGAGGTTAAAAGATTAAAGCTGATTAATTTTATGACAGAATTAAGTATTATATATTTTAATTTGACTGACAACAAACATCAGTGAATGCATATTTGTTACCTCAGCTGAACATCCAAACAAGAAAGAACTCACTATAATATTGCGAATGAATGAAAATGAGAACTAGAAAATGTATAAAACTATCTGAACAAATAAAATAATAGTATCAATTTAGCTTCATTTGATCATAGAAATGATCAACCGATAGAGTCTTAATAAAAACATTAAAATACAAATCACTTTGTTCTACTCCGCGAATCTTCATAAATCTCCGTATCCTCAATATAAATTATATATATTCTAGTGAATTATATAACCAAAAAAAAAATTATAAAGACAAATTATGTGCCATTAAAAAACAGTTAATTAACCAATCAATTATTTAATTACAATAATAATTTTGTGATAAAATTTTCAAAAATCAATTAAAACATATAATAATTTCAATTAATGAGTAAACTAATCAAATTAACTATAAATATTAATCAAAATACGAAAAGCAATAATAAAATTATTAATCGTTAATTAGATAAATATAAAAATTATTTATATAACAATAGTTTAATTAATAAAATTAACTAAACAAAATTGTAAAATGGCGTTCGCAGCAGCGCGTATGATCTTAAAAGATAAACGACGAAAATCAAAAGAGGATTTTGCTGGACCACAACGTAATCGAAGCAAGGTAAAAGTGTCAAATATTTAATTTTTATATATTTTTAAAATTTAAATTAATTAAAATAAAAAAAAGTCGTTCAATTTATTTGTACTGCTTGCATTCAAATTTACAAATAATATTTTAAAAGGTCATAAGATGGACCACAAATTCCAAATGGTTTTTGAATATCTAACATTAGCATGATCAATATTTCTAATCTTGAAAAAACTAAACTAAACCAATCGTCAATGCCCCGATCATTCGCCGATCAGAGACTTATAAACCGCCATCTTTTTCTTAGGGTTTGTAAAATCATATAACTTTTCTCATGGATATTGTTGTGATTGTCTCGGTTTTGCCATTTAAAAATTTCAAAGGAACTTGATCGAAAACGGACCCTGAACTAGATTTATCCGCTTCTAATGGTTCAATTACCCAAAACTATGGCAAACAACTAATTTACATCGATCTTGGTTTATATCGTTGCGGTTCAGTTGATATGCCAATTATAGGCGCAGATTTCAGTCTTTTTGGTCGATTTAAAAAGACGACGACTATTTTACTCAACAACGAATTTAGCTGTGTGAGCTAGTACATCATAAGTATAACACCACCAACTTGGGTTTTCGTCTCTTTTAGATCGACGTGATTTTTCCTAAATATCACATTTTTACTGAAGATCAACTTTCATTTGTAAGACCACGACGTTTGGATCCGCACTCAAGCACAACGGCCAGGACAGTTGTCCTGGCAGAATTTCAGTACATGATCCACTTAGACATAAGGAGACCATCATCTTCTGATGGTTTTTCTCCACTTTACATGGCCCAGACGAAAAGCAGTGACAATTGGAGGCCACATGGAGACTACTATCGATTAAATGACGTTAGCCAATTGATCGCCATCGCACCCGAAGACGTATCTAAAACGAATATTACCATCTCATTTGGTTTATTCGAATTGACTCGAATGCCTTTTGAACTTCGGAACGCTGCACAAAGTTTTCAACACTTCATAAAGTAGTCAAAGGTCTTGATTTTGTCATTTTAAAAAAGTTTTCAAAAGGCTTGCCGAATTTGGAGTCAATATCCAAACTTTCAAATGTTTATTAGGGGTTCAGCTTTAGAATTGCTCAGCCACCACATCATAGTAGGTGGCATAAAACCGATGCCACGGCGTGTAGAAGCCATTCAAGAGTTATTGTCCCCAAAATCCATCAGAAAAATTCAACAGTTTGTTGGAATGATCAATTATATTCATTCCAAAGTTAGCCGAATTGTAGTCTCCGATTCATGCAAAACTAAATAAGGCCAAAATCTCAAAAGAATTGTTATATTAATTTTAAGGCCAAAAGAGTGCAAAGCTGTATTTGGTAAAATAAAGAGCGCACTTGCTAATGTAACTATGTTAGCTAATCCCATTGATGATTTCGCAGATACAGTATATAGCATCTGACCCGTCAAATGTAGCTGTAGGAGTTGGAATACGGTAATGGTATAATGGATGTTGGCAATCTTTTTAGGATTCCTTCCCCGATGTCTGAATACAACTGTCACAAAATAGACTAAAAAATGCATGGGTTGTTATATAAATAGCAGAATTCGTCGACATAGAAGATCGGAACCGGGAAGATTTGTATCAACATCGGGTAGATTCGAATATATTCATAAGGACGTATACGCCCTCTTTCACCATCCGTGTTTAATACATAATCACTATTATTGATATATAGATATTCTCGATGGCCTGAAGCATTACCCTCGTCAATAGAGCACTGCTACTACTATTGCTAAGACTTTCATCAAGCAATACATTTCAAGATTTGGAATATCTCTTGAAATAACGACAGTCAAGGCAGTCCATTTGAGAGTATGTCCTTTTCTAAATTAACGTGTATATTAAGCGCACACAGAATTCGAACCACTGCTTATTATCCATGAGCTAATGGGCTGGTTGAAAGTTATTATAGAAAACTAAAAGCTTCGTTCAAAGCTCGCTTTAACATAATATATACATGTATCTTTAAAAGAGGATTTACAGTGTCCTATAGTTTAGAACGAGTTACCAATGCTTTGGACTCCTTGTCACTCATAACAATTGTGTAGGAGAGGATATTAAAGCGGTTACTATCGCTGAAAACTGTGCTTTGGTCTGTTTAAGCGCTTATTACTATTATTATAAATAGATAAAATTGGATAAAAACCACGACTGTGTGCAATATGCAAGTTGAATTTCACTGATAAATTATAACAAATTACTGTCTGTCAGCTTACTGCAGCTTCACATAAATGGTCCAAATAATATACATAGAAACATTTTTTTATTTTGTTTGGTTGGAAAATTTTATTTAGATTTTATATAAATTTTTGGAACAAACGATGAAAAACTTATTATTCAACATTAAATGGGGATAGTAGTTTTTTTTTGTGCTTTTTGACTATGCGCTGAGGTTGCACTGTGATTTTTTTTCTATATATGGATTGTTTTGTCAAGTAATGCATAATTATGCCTGCAAGTTTTCAATTTAATTTTCTTTTAAAAATAATTAAAAAGGAAATCATTTGAATACTGTATATATGGATGGAATTTTTTTTTTTTTTCAAATTTAAATTTACATTTTAATGAATTTTCTCGAGACAATAACGCAAATAAAATAAAAAACTAAAAATTAAAATCTGGCATGAATACAAAATTATATGCACTAAATATTTATATATGTTGCTTATTATATATCGTTTACTATATATATATACATATAATAGCAAGTGAATTTTAATTTTAATTAAATGCTTTAGCTGTTTTCATTGGGATATCTAAGTACATATAATAAAATAAGTAAAGAGGAAGGACGAATTAAAATGGTCTAAATTTCACTCAAGCTATAACAGCTATTAAAATGTTTAAAATTAACTAGAATGATGCTGCATTTCTATTATAAAACTAAGAAACTATAACAATTTTAAAATGTACATACAAACTATATAAATTGCTACGAAAGATAGTAAATGCAAAAGTTTTTGTTATGTTCTCACACTACACTTATACTAAAATTTAATGTATTTAATAAATAGACAGACTATACAGGTGCGACCACTAACTAGTGTCAAATGAAATGACGGACGCGTACTGATGGCTGTTTATTCATCTATTATAAGTGTAGCAGTTAACAGTGATCCAACTATAGAACTTTTGTCCATTAAGTTAAATATCTCCAAGAAAATTATTTACATTATTGCCCACCTGAAATGTATACGGCATATATACAACCTGTTTGTATAATATAATTTATAAACTCAGCTTAAATGACAACGTGCTGATAGTTGGCGATTTCAAGTTGCCAAAAGTTGGATCGCTGGTAGATGACGAAGTAAACTGCATCATTCCGTACAATGTTATGTCGGATGCTGAATGTATATGCGTATCGATTCTATTTTGTCATTTAGTCTCGTTCTGATGTGATTATGTACTCAAATAAAATGAAATATAATCCGAATAAAAATGACAAGCAACCAAACACAAGGTATCTATTTTAGGGAATAAGAACAAGAAGGAAATAGAACGCCACAAGCGGCTTAATAACTCAACACCTCCATTTAATAACTCAACACCTCTCCACTAGAGCCTTATTTTCCAGCACTCAACTCTTTACAAGATCTACTCCCATTGAACAGAACCTGTGTTTTCTGCTGCCACCGGTTTGGTAAGGCTGTCTGCTAACATATTGTTTGTGTTGACGTAAACAAATTTAACCACCTTGTCGTTAACCTTCTCGTGCAGAAAATGATGACGTACATCTATATGCTTTGTTCTGGGTGAAAAAGCAGTCTTCTCCGTTAGTTGGATCGCTCCTTTGTTGTCGCATTGTATGATGGTTGAACATTTATTTTCACCTAGCAACTCCTGATATATACCCCGCCACCAAATAGCCTCTTGGGTTGCCAAAGACATAGCCATGTATTCGGACTCTGTTGTAGACAAAGCAACTGTTGGTTGCTTCTTTGACGCCCATGAAATTGCTCCACCTTGCAGTTTAGATTCTCATTTTATGAATAAGTCAGTTTCATCTCGGGTGTCCCTTTTGAATATCGCATGATCCACTTTACTGTCAACCAAAATGAGCAACGCCTAGATTGTTATTAAATCTGCTGACAGCTCCTACTGCGAACTGTATATCTGGTCGTGATGCCTGGGCAGCAATCAACAAGCTCCCTACTGCTTCTTGATATGGCACATCCTTCATGGATTCAAGATCTGACTCATTCTTCGGTGACATTTCTGAATTAAGTTTCTGATTTGGATCAGCTGGAACACTCACACTATTACAATCAGCCATTTGAAAACGTTATAGTATATTTTGAATATACTGGCTTTGATTTATTGAAATCGTTCCCGTCTTGCGGTCTCGCATAATCTGCATGCCCAACACACATTTGTCTTCGCCAATGTCCTTTATTTTAAATTGCTTTTGACACAACTTCAATACAACTTTCAAACCTTTGTCGTTGGAAAAAATGAGCAAGTCGTCAACGTATACTGCTACAACCAACATCTTACTACCATCCATTAAATATTAAATGCACGCATCATAATTTGAGCATTTTATGCCAAAAATCTTCAAGGCAGTGTCCAAACGTTGATTCCATACACGACTGGACTGCTTAAGTCCGTATAACGACTTCTTCAAACAACATACACGTTCACTTCCATCACTAAACTTTTCAAGTTGAATCATATAGATTTTCTCGCTCAAATCGCCATGAAGAAACGCTGTAATCGCATCCATCTGGTCGATCTCTAAATCGTATCTCACAGCTACTGCAATCAAAAAACGTATCGACGAGTATCGAACTACGGGCGAGAATGTCTCCTCATAGTCAACGCCCTTACGCACAATTCTTCACTACCAAACGAGCCTTGTACCGATCTACCACTCCATTTCCGTTGTACTTGGTCTTGAAAACCCATTTGCTTTGAATTGCTCTACGATCAGGTGGCAAATCTGTAACCGACCACGTTTCGTTTTCGATTAACGAACGATACTCTTCTTCCATAGCTTTTTTCCATTGAGACGCATTCGCGCTGTTAGATCCTCACTTTTTTGAGATCTAGATACGCCTTCTGAACTTGCTGTTGTAACAATTGCCTCATCCTCCACTTCATTGCTATCATCTTTGAATGGATAAAAATGATTAGAAAATTCGTTACAATCAATTACCTTGTTTTCACAGCGTTGGTCCTCCAGAAAAAATGACATCAGAACTGACATCCACTCATGACTTTTTTAAATCAAAAACTCGATAACCTTTACTATATTCTCGCTGTAGCTGACCATGATGTATTCCTTTGATTTCGAATCAAATTTCTGGCGCTTTTATTTCGGAATATGTACCATTGCCCTGCATCCAAAAACTTTCAAGTTGGATAAATCTGATTTTTTATTGGACCAAATTTCTTCGGGAGTTTTATCGATAGCCCCACAATATGGCAAACGATTCACAAGATAAGCCGCTGTGTTGACAGCTTCACCCCAAAATCTGTTGTCAAGCTTTGCGTCAAAAAGCATTCATCTCGTACGCTCCACCAATGTACGATTTATCCTTTCTGCCTTGCCGTTTTGTTCTGGCATATAGGGTACAGTTGTTTGATGTTGTATCCCTGAATCTCGGAGATATTTAGAAAACTCCTTGTTGCAGTATTATGTTCCATTATCTGATCGCAACGTTCTGATTTTGTGACCCGTTTGATTCTCCGCAAAAGCTTTGAACTCCTTGAAAACATTCAAGGTGTTTGATTTGTTTTTTATGAAATACACGGAAATCTTGCGGCTAAAATCATCCAAGATCACAAAATATCGCGAGCCGCAAAATGAATCAACTGGAATTGGACCACACAGGTCAGTGTGCATCAGTTATAGTACTTTGAAAGCCCGAAATTTGCTGACCTTGAACGGAAGGCGAGTCTGTTTTTCCTTTATACAAGTTTCACACTTGTCCTGTTGACCTCCGAAAAAACTCATCTCGTCCACAAATCCATTTCGTAATCTCATCAAGCTATCGAGACCCACGTGTCCTAGACGTCGATGCCATAATTCCCATGAATTCTCAACTTTGACCCTCAAACATGTTTCACTCGTGTGTGTCACTTTGAACATCCCTGCATTTATTTTTTTTCAATCAGTAATTTCTTGTTTTTGTCAAAAACTTTGTTTTGATACTCATTTTTATTTCTCTTACACTTTTTATCTCACTTAGAACAGATTTTACTGTACTCAGAGGGTCTCTTTGCACAAGCGTATAGTCATCCTTCTATCTTCCTTAGGTTTTATTTTCAGGGACCCTTTGCAGATTGCACTTGAATGGTTGCATCCTTGAGTTGCTGATAAGAGATGCTAACAGTAATTTAAATATTGGCTAATGGGAAACCGGACCACCTATGGATTACTGACATACCTTTCCTTTCATTACTCCACAAAACTAACACTAACTATCGATCGCTTAGGTGTCAGTAATCGGTCGAGTCTGTCATAACTAACATTTCGCCCACTCCTTCGGTTTTTGTTATATGTAACACGGGTGTACGGTGGTGCCCGGCAATCCGGGAGTTCCCGGTTCGTCCTTGGCCGTACATTCTAATCAATCAATCAATGTTCATTATTTTATATAGAATGATCTATCAGACTTTAAGAGTTTCCGGTTAACAATTTTTTTAGTACAGCCACTTTAGATGTATCAGACCGTACATTATATTAAAAGTCAATAATTGGGTATATTGGTGCCTATATATCTACCAACATATAATCGACTTTATATCAGAAACATAAAACATAATTCAAATCTCATCAAGCACAACAATTTTTAGGTTTTTTAACATATTGATTCCCACTTTAAATCTTATTTCATTCCCCGAACTATATACATACTTAAATACCATAAATTTTCATGTTTCATAAAAAATATGTAATGTACATTATATGTATATATAATGTATATATATATATATATATATATATATATATATATATATATATATATATATATATATATATGTATATATATATATATATATATATATATATATATATATATATATATATATATATATATATATATATATATATATATATATATATATATATATATATATATATATCATTACTTATCAATTGATTACACCATAAAAATTTTGTTGTTGGTTGTTGTATGATTACTTAAATTATATATATATTGGGAGAGGTGATTAGGTATATACATAAAGTGTGGTTAGATGGAATGCTAATGTGTAATTTAATTGAAATATTTGTAAATTGTACATAAAGTTTTACGCTGTAAAATTCATCATAATTGACATTAAACTTTCTACCACCCGCAATCAATCCAAATTTCTGTTAACATTTCTTTTTTTTTATGGGTAAACGAGGTTGACATATTTTGAATTCAATTAATTTTGGTTGGAACGATCAATTATGGAATATGGTTATAGGTTTTAGTATTTTTTTTTTAGGAATTTTGTGTTTTGTGGTAATCAGAAGGATTAATGAAATAAAAAGTTCATAAGTAATCCATAATGGTAATTTATCATTACAATTTTATTGCTGAACAATGTTATCGTAGGAGCTGGAATCATTAACACTGATTATTATATGCCGCGGGTGCTATTATGCCTGCAGTGTTGTCGCTGCTTCGCGCCAGTGAACATATCATGATTGTATGTGTGAATTTAATCTTCCCGATATTATTTAATTTGATGTCGATGGTGTATTTATTTACTCTACTACCGATGATATTGCAATTTTGATGTTGAATTATTGTGCTGCCATTTCAACTACACAACTGATTCGTTCAAGCTATACCCACGCTACATACTTATGTGTTCGCCGTCTTCTTCGCATCAGGTTACGATCTTCGGGCACCATTCATTAGATTGTCACGTACTTCACGCAACTTTCCATCTATAGCCATATACATTTTTCTTTTAAGGAGGTTCAAGATTGTTTATATACCATCTCGATATTAATTAAAGCTGCTGGACATGACGGCCTTCTACCAATTTTATTTAAGATTTGTGCGACCATCCTGGCATCGCCGATTGCCCTTTTATTTAATGAAAGTTTTTTATCTATAGGAGAGATTTTTTTCCAAATCGTTGGAAAATTTCCGTTATTCGTCCAATTTCCAATGCAGGTAAAAAAAGTGATGTGGGAAATTACTGTGATATTTCAATACTTTTGACTCTATTGACTATATTGTCAAAAAAGGTACTATGATGTTGAGGTTTATTAAGCGCAACTGCCACGACTTTTGCGATCTACTTATATACTCTTAATGCGAAGGATGTGGCCTTTGTCTGTCACTTTAAAATGTTCTGTTATTATTGCTCAAACAAGTAGCGCTTTAGTAATTAATCAAACAGCCTTTGTTTGAAACTGATATCTTAATTGTTGATCCAATTCAACACAATAATTTTAAAAAACTACCATTAATATATAAACTTACAAGAAAATCGTTTGGAAAACATTCTATGACCTTAAAATTATATAATACTACATTTTCGTACATAATTATTAAAAGAACTTAATTTAATTCTTCGGTGAACTTGGAACTCATAAAAACTCCAAGCAATTAATCGTCTTTTTATCTCATTTCGAATAGTTCCAATTCCATATGTGTACGTACCACCCTAATTTAAAAACACTATAAATATAGTATACTTTCTTAAAAATATTTTAATTTCTTAATTTATTTTTATGTAACTTGCTTTTTATTTTTCTTTACCAAATATATACTCTGATAATAGTTTAAGATAAAACTAAAATAGAAACTATTTTTGTTTGTCTAAAAATATAAATTTTAAAACTATACTCGCTATTGAAAAACTAAATAAAACTTATTATGTTGTAAGACGATAGAAAAAGAAAATGCTATTATAAATTAATTATGTATGTAAGACAAGAAAAATATCCTTAAAAGAAATTAAAAACTGTAATTACTTTACTCTATAAACACATATATACACATAAATATATCCATATACATATACAGAAATAATTACATTCGTTTTTTTAATTTATCTAACTATACTATAATATAATTTTTCTTTTGTTTTAATTTAATTTAAACCACTATATATTTATAATTTGTTATAATTTATTTTCTTCTATTTTTCTAACATAATTCGTCTCTTTCAGGCGAGAAGTGTCAGCACAGGTAGCTTTAGGAGTATAAGTCAGGTACTTAATTACTTGCAAGAAAAACACCAAGGCTACCATTTTAAACATTTTGAAAGCATTTTGTTTTTGAAGTTTTTCTTTTAATTTAGTTTCATTTTTCACGATTTCCACTATGAATCAGTAACGCGCTCATTACTATTATTATATTCATTTATTTTATTATATGACTGCAGCATCTTGTGATATTTTATAGTAGATTTTTCCAATTTGGATAGTGAATTTGTTTTTAAACTTAACTTTGTTTTAAGAATGTTCAGCATTATACGTATTTGTTCCAATTATACTATATGAGTTATAATATGTTATGATGCACAAATTTTATTTTCTATATGCATTTTATTATGTTTGTTATTTTTATAAATTCATAATTTACCTTCATCATGACTTAAAAATAATAATTTCATGGAAATTTTCATTTAAGAAATTAAATTTGGTTTGTTTTTTCTAAAAGCTTTTAAACTTTTCTGCTTATTATTCTGTTTTTCGTTTTTTTTTTTTTTTTTTTTTGTATTAGTATTTTCTGCAATTTCAACTATTTTCTATTTATTATACATTTTCAGAAGCAATGCACTTCAAGGACCGTTTTATTTCCAAGGATATTTGTTCAGTTATTTTTCTTTTAATAAATTTTAATTTTGTGATTGATTTATAATTCCAAATATGGGGAGTTACCTGATATTATTATTAAAATCCATATAGCAAACTGAACTAAAAAGGATTACTAAGAAATCTAGTGAGTATGTCTAGATTACTGGTACGGTTTTATAAGGAATTTCACTTTTGTAGTATAAGAATCGATTTTTTTCCACACTTTCATTGTACATTTGTGACGTATTTTTAATGATTTGTTTGTGATGTACTGAAAATTACTCCCCAAGTCTTTCACCAAATATTTTAAAACAATGGGGATGTTATTTATATAACTTCTAATTAACTACTAATGAAATTTTAAATTTAATTTTTAATGGAAATTGTACTTGTTTGGACAATTTAAATCGTTCTGAAACTTCTCACATTACGAGAATGTGTTCTAAAAAAAATTTAAGTAATCAGCAAAAAGCAACATGTACTAAACATTTAAGACTATCTGCAAAATCGTTAATAAAAAAAAAAAATTATCATAAGATGGAGCACTGCAAAACACTTAAGAACTTATTCATTTTAACATTAGTTCATCACCTGTATCTCCAGTAAACGGTCATAGCGATTGCTTCAGTTTTTTGCAACTGGAACTTAAGGGAATTTTTAAATGTCTAAGTAAACTTAATTTTAATTATTCATCTGGTACTGATAGTTTACCAGCGATTATACTCCGCGAATGTGCTCATTCTCCGGCTTTTCCTTTAAAGTTAATTTTTAATAGGTCATTGCACATTGGATATTTTCCTAAATGCTGGAAATCTGCTAGTGTTGTTCCGGTTTTTTAGAGTGGTGACAGATCTAATGTTGAAAACTATAGACCTATCTCTATTTTATCGGCAGTTGCGAAAGTCTTTGAATGTCTGGTTCGTGATATAATCTTTAATTTATTAAAACATAAAATTATTTCACAGCAACACGGATTCTTTCCAGGTCACTCAACTGCAACTAATCACATGGAATAAGGGTTCACAATAGAATCTTTTGAAGATGGCTTGCAGATTGATGTTGTGTTCACCGATTTTAAAAAAGCGTTTGACAGAATTTCTAATGAATTTTTTTTGTCTAAACTTCATCTGATTGGTGTTCACCCTCGTCTGCTTTTTTGGATTAAATTGTATTTTCGGGTCCACAAGGAAGTCATCTTAGTCCATTGCTGTTCCTGTTATTTATTAACAATGTCATAAATGGTTTTCAGCATTCTCAATGTTTACTTCATGCTGATGGTTTAAAGATTTTCCGACCAGTCTCTGTTATGAGTGATTGCGCGTTGTTCAAGAATAATTTGCAACGCTTCTCCGAATGGTGTGTTGATAACAAGTTGGAATTAAACGTCAATAAATGCCGCGCCCTACATCTAAATAGAAAAAAGTTGTTTCTAACGAAAAAGTCACGGAGTGGCTGCCTTAATATCATGAGAGAGTACTCTCATATTTTGTTTTAAAGTAGCACGTTGGAACGTTGAAAGTTATCAAGATGTAATACAAGTCTTAATTAGGGTGCGGCACGTGAGCTATCGCTGACGAAATGTACCAGGGAATAGAATTATCTTATCTTAAATCTATCATTTGTATGGGATGACTGTGGACACATACTTCATCAATATTTATCAATGAAACTAATTTAATATATCGAACTTGAGCGCTGTTAAGCAGTAATGCATGATACTGAGGGTGATAGGTAATTTAAAAATATTATGCAACATTCGGCCGCCAATCTAAAAAGTACAAGCTACACTACTTAAAAAGAAGTTGTTTGCATATGTTGTTTAAAATGAACTTAATTCCGAAACCTGTAAGACCTGTCAAATAAAATACATTGTAGCCCGCTTGATAGGGGTGCCAGGAAATGCCACGCTTCAAATTTTAGAGTTCGATTCGCACCAATTTCTTTTTATTTCATACATTGTTTTCGTGGCAATGCTTGGGTTACCTATACAAAAAATGTAAGTATTAAATATGATATTTGGTAGTTGGATACTACACATATATGTCCAAAAAATGTAACGCACATAAAATGACGGCTGTGAAGTTTTCCACAAATAACAAAAACTGTATGTGTATTGGTAATTTATTTTACAGTAGACTAAAAAATTGTTATTTCACTATGATAATAAGGTAACTCGAACTATCTTTAGAAAAAAAATTATATTCCAATTAAATCGTAAAAATTTTCGATTCGTATTAATCCTAACTACAACTAAAATAAATTCATTTCAACAATAAAAACAATAATAATTCGAATAACTTTCAGTAAAAAAAATTGTATGTTAATAAATACATCACAGTTAGGGGTTCACTGTATCAAAGATTGGCCAATTTACAGAGGTTTCTCAAGTAAGTGGCATACATGAATAGTTAGATGATGACTTGTTCTACAAAATAAAAGTAGTCCGATCTCCATACGATGGGGTTAACCCTTTTGTGGATGACTTGGTAGCTTATAATTTATCAAGAAAATTTAAATAATTTATGCGTTCACTATATCAAAGATTGGCCAATTTACAGAGGTTTCTCAAGTAAGTGGCATACATGGATAGTTAGATGATGACTTGTTCTACAAAATAAAAGTAGTCCGATCTCCATACGATGGGGTTAACCCTTTTGTGGATGACTTGGTAGCTTATAATTTATCAAGAAAATTTAAATAATTTATGCGTTCACTATATCAAAGATTGGCCAATTTACAGAGATTTCTCAAGTAAGTGGCATACATGGATAGTTAGATGTTGACTTGTTCTACAAAATAAAAGTAGTCCGATCTCCATACGATGGGGTTAACCCTTTTGTGGATGACTTGGTAGCTTATAATTTATCAAGAAAATTTAAATAATTTATGCGTTCACTATATCAAAGATTGGCCAATTTACAGAGGTTTCTCAAGTAAGTGGCATACATGGATAGTTAGATGATGACTTGTTCTACAAAATAAAAGTAGTCCGATCTCCATACGATGGGGTTAACCCTTTTGTGGATGACTTGGTAGCTTATAATTTATCAAGAAAATTTAAATAATTTATGCGTTCACTATATCAAAGATTGGCCAATTTACAGAGATTTCTCAAGTAAGTGGCATACATGGATAGTTAGATGTTGACTTGTTCTACAAAATAAAAGTAGTCCGATCTCCATACGATGGGGTTAACCCTTTTGTGGATGACTTGGTAGCTTATAATTTATCAAGAAAATTTAAATAATTTATGCGTTCACTATATCAAAGATTGGCCAATTTACAGAGATTTCTCAAGTAAGTGGCATACATGGATAGTTAGATGTTGACTTGTTCTACAAAATAAAAGTAGTCCGATCTCCATACGATGGGGTTAACCTTTTTGTGGATGACTTGGTAACTTATAATTTATCAAGAAAATTTAAATAATTTATGCGTTCACTATATCAAAGATTGGCCAATTTACAGAGGTTTCTCAAGTAAGTGGCATACATGGATAGTTAGATGATGACTTGTTCTACAAAATAAAAGTAGTCCGATCTCCATACGATGGGGTTAACCCTTTTGTGGATGACTTGGTAACTTATAATTTATCAAGAAAATTTAAATAATTTATGCGTTCACTATATCAAAGATTGGCCAATTTACAGAGGTTTCTCAAGTAAGTGGCATACATGGATAGTTAGATAATGACTTGTTCTACAAAATAAAAGTAGTCTGATCTCCATACGATGGGGTTAACCCTTTTGTGGATGACTTGGTAACTTATAATTTATCAAGAAAATTTAAATAATTTATGCGTTCACTATATCAAAGATTGGCCAATTTACAGAGGTTTCTCAAGTAAGTGGCATACATGGATAGTTAGATGATGACTTGTTCTACAAAATAAAAGTAGTCCGATCTCGATACGATGGGGTTAACCCTTTTGTGGATGACTTGGTAACTTATAATTTATAAAGAAAATTTAAATAATTTATGCGTTCACTATATCAAAGATTGGTTAATTTACAGAGGTTTCTCAAGTAAGTGGCATACATGAATAGTTAGATGATGACTTGTTCTACAAAATAAAAGTAGTCCGATCTCCATACAATGGGGTTAACCCTTTTGTGGATGACTTGGTAACTTATAATTTATCAAGAAAATTTAAATAATTTATGCGTTCACTATATCAAAGATTGGCCAATTTACAGAGGTTTCTCAAGTAAGTGGCATACATGGATAGTTAGATGATGACTTGTTCTACAAAATAAAAGTAGTCCGATCTCCATACGATGGGGTTAACCCTTTTGTGGATGACTTGGTAGCTTATAATTTATCAAGAAAATTTAAATAATTTATGCGTTCACTATATCAAAGATTGGCCAATTTACAGAGGTTTCTCAAGTAAGTGGCATACATGGATAGTTAGATGTTGACTTGTTCTACAAAATAAAAGTAGTCCGATCTCCATACGATGGGGTTAACCCTTTTGTGGATGACTTGGTAACTTATAATTTATCAAGAAAATTTAAATAATTTATGCGTTCACTATATCAAAGATTGGCCAATTTACAGAGGTTTCTCAAGTAAGTGGCATACATGGATAGTTAGATGATGACTTGTTCTACAAAATAAAAGTAGTCCGATCTCCATACGATGGGGTTAACCCTTTTGTGGATGACTTGGTAACTTATAATTTATCAAGAAAATTTAAATAATTTATGCGTTCACTATATCAAAGATTGGCCAATTTACAGAGGTTTCTCAAGTAAGTGGCATACATGGATAGTTAGATAATGACTTGTTCTACAAAATAAAAGTAGTCCGATCTCCATACGATGGGGTTAACCCTTTTGTGGATGACTTGGTAACTTATAATTTATCAAGAAAATTTAAATAATTTATGCGTTCACTATATCAAAGATTGGCCAATTTACAGAGGTTTCTCAAGTAAGTGGCATACATGGATAGTTAGATGATGACTTGTTCTACAAAATAAAAGTAGTCCGATCTCGATACGATGGGGTTAACCCTTTTGTGGATGACTTGGTAACTTATAATTTATAAAGAAAATTTAAATAATTTATGCGTTCACTATATCAAAGATTGGCCAATTTACAGAGGTTTCTCAAGTAAGTGGCATACATGAATAGTTAGATGATGACTTGTTCTACAAAATAAAAGTAGTCCGATCTCCATACGATGGGGTTAACCCTTTTGTGGATGACTTGGTAACTTATAATTTATCAAGAAAATTTAAATAATTTATGCGTTCACTATATCAAAGATTGGCCAATTTACAGAAGTTTCTCAAGTAAGTGGCATACATGGATAGTTAGATGATGACTTGTTCTACAAAATAAAAGTAGTCCGATCTCCATACGATGGGGTTAACCCTTTTGTGGATGACTTGGTAGCTTATAATTTATCAAGAAAATTTAAATAATTTATGCGTTCACTATATCAAAGATTGGCCAATTTACAGAGGTTTCTCAAGTAAGTGGCATACATGAATAGTTAGATGTTGACTTGTTCTACAAAATAAAAGTAGTCCGATCTCCATACGATGGGGTTAACCCTTTTGTGGATGACTTGGTAACTTATAATTTATCAAGAAAATTTAAATAATTTATGCGTTCACTATATCAAAGATTGGCCAATTTACAGAGGTTTCTCAAGTAAGTGGCATACATGGATAGTTAGATGATGACTTGTTCTACAAAATAAAAGTAGTCCGATCTCCATACGATGGGGTTAACCCTTTTGTGGATGACTTGGTAACTTATAATTTATCAAGAAAATTTAAATAATTTATGCGTTCACTATATCAAAGATTGGCCAATTTACAGAGGTTTCTCAAGTAAGTGGCATACATGGATAGTTAGATAATGACTTGTTCTACAAAATAAAAGTAGTCTGATCTCCATACGATGGGGTTAACCCTTTTGTGGATGACTTGGTAACTTATAATTTATCAAGAAAATTTAAATAATTTATGCGTTCACTATATCAAAGATTGCCGATTTCGTTTTTTAGAAAATGTAAATAAAAATAAAACGCCCCATATTCTGTCTTAAAATCCAGGCTATTTTATTTTATTACCTTGCTTTCTGTTGAATTGTATGGAAAACCCCAAAACTATATAATATTAAAATAACATAAAATATCAAATGGCAGAATACGGTCCAATACTATAATAAAAAATATAAGAATACTTGGTATTAGAAGGAGAAAACAAATTCTACTTACTTCTCTAACCTCGCACGATATTCAAGTTTCGTTAAACATTTATTTGGGTTTTTGTTTTGTTTCACCTAAGTAATTTAACAGGTAATCACCAAGTTGCGCCCACATAAATAAATGTTGTGCGAAGTCAGAGGTGTAAACAGAATAATTTGTGTGAATATTAGGGGTGAAAGCTAAAACTAGCTGCAAATGTAACAAATTGTGTTTTGGTTAGATTAATTCGTTTTTTTATTAGAATCTACTAATATATAGAATCGTATTTATGTGTTTTGGTTTTAAAATTGAATTGCTTGGTAGCGCTAATGCCTTAGATTTTCTTGGTATGCACTAATTTTATTGTTGCATTTCCAGTCGACTCTGTAAATATAGTGCATATTATGTTTAGAGTTGATAGAACTCGACTCTACAAATTTGTTAAGACGAGTGGGGATAGCTACGATTCTGTATATGTCTCGACTCTGTATATAGTTAAAATTTAACCTAGGGATTTTGGTTATATAACTGTTGTCCCTTCGTTATATTTAGTACGAGTATATTTTGCAATCGAAACATATAAATATATGAATGGGAAGTACAGTAAATATAGAGAACATTACTCTTACGAAATAAAAGTAGTCCGATTTCCATACGATGGAATTAAGACTTGTGTGGATAACTTGGTAACTTAGACTTATCAAGAAAATTTAAATAATTGATGCGTTCACTATATCAAAGGTTGGGCGTTACAAATCAAAAGACGATTTAGATCAGCGAATTGCTCTGCGAAAGCAAGTGCTTGAATCAGTAATGGTTTGGCCCGCGGTGACTGCAACGAAATTAAACCCAATGATATATTTCTGCATGCGGTCCATTCTGCAGGCTAAAGTATTAACTAACAAATATGAGACGGTCGACGCCTTAAATATTGCTCTTCGCCGAGAATAGGCCAAAATTACATCACACAACGTACGTGTATCGTGTGAAGCCTTGTAGGACAGACTCGATGCTATTATCCGCGCTTAAGGTGACTACATCGAATAATAACATATTTTTTGATAAATTTGAAAGGTGAAAAACCTTTCTGAAGTTTATTCTGAAGTTTTGAAATGAAAAAAATGAAAATTTACAAATTTACAGTATTTTTAATTGGTTACACTTCGAGTGCCGACCCGTATTAAGTATTAAGTACTGTATATTATATATTTAATTATTTATCTAGTATTTTATTTCAAACACCTCTACCGTGGGGACTAGACGCTGTTTGACCCCGCATCTACTAATGAAAATACGATTAATGACAATTTTGGTTCGCGAGAGGTATTTTATTTCCCACCTGCCCGCCGGCGAGCCGGTTATGGATTTCCTCTATCCGCCACCTGAGGACGCGCCTGATGGGAGATCTCTAACTCCACACAGGTGTGTGTGTGTGTGTGTGTGTATGTGTGTGTTTGAGTGTGATTTTATTTGATGTAGATATTTAAGTATGTATGTGATTGCGATTTGTCTATTTTGATATTTATGGTTATTGGTTGACATATTAGTTTTATTTTTTTGTGTAAAACAAAATTGCGGGATTGACACGAGCCTGTGTCGGGATTGACACATATATAAATTATCTGTATCTAATTAATAATTTGTTGAATATCGGATATATATCGGATATTTGTTGAATATCGTTGAATAACCGTCAGTCCCACATACTATCCAACTTACTACCTGATTTCCATCTTGTATTTTGTCGATTCTTTGTAAAAAAATAAAATTTTGTTGTATTCTTGCATAATTACCCCTTCTTTTTTGTTTTCTATCGCAAAGCGAGGTTGGCTTCTTTTAGCAAATTCATTAAACAAAAATCAAGGAATTTTGTTCAACAGGAAAATAATTGTACATACATTATGCACATGTTCCATAAATACCTAAATAAAATGAAATATGTAGGTTTCTTTTTCTTTTCAAAATAATAACTGCGTAATATGAAATATAAACGCGCAGGTTTTAATCGCGCAATATGAGACATGCCTATAAATGAAATGAATAACGAAATATCGTCCAACAACAAGGCACACCTCCATGTTGAATGGAATTTCTATCCAACTTATTACTATTATTATTTTAAGCCAAATCCCTTCAAATCACCCGAAGAACCATCACGTCCCACCCCTGGTCGAAAAACCAACCCGCAGATCCAATTCTGTCTAAAAACCACAGAAAACCTATAAATACTGATTTAAAAATCGACAACAAACAGCCACGGTACCTAAACTCACCATCCAATTAAGCATTTACAAACAAAAACCCACCAACCACATTGAAAAAGCACTAAATTTTCTCACCACCAATTCCCTACCCGAAACAGCTCGAAAACTTGATATCCCTCCCGCAGTACAGTCAAAGATTGTGTGATGTAATTTTGGCCTATTCTCGGCGAAGATCAATATTTAAGGCGTCAACCGTCTCATATTTGTTACTTAATACTTTAGCGTGCAGAAATAATTCATTGGGTTTAAGTCCGTTGCAGTCACCGCGGGCCAAACCATTACTGATTCAAGCGCTTTCTTTCGCAGAGCAATTCGCTGATCTAAATCGTCTTTTGATTTGTAACGCCCAACCTTTGATATAGTGAACGCATCAATTATTTAAATTTTCTTGATAAGTCTAAGTTACCAAGTTATCCACACAAGTCTTAATTCCATCGTATGGAAATCGGACTACTTTTATTTCGTAAGAGTAATGTTCTCTATATTTACTGTACTTCCCATTCATATATTTATATGTTTCGATTGCAAAATATACTCGTACTAAATATAACGAAGGGACAACAGTTATATAACCAAAATCGAACTATTAATACGCATATACTAGCTTCAACCTAGGTTAAATTTTAACTATAAACAGAGTCGAGACATATACAGAATCGTAGCTATCCCCACTCGTCTTAACAAATTTGTAGAGTCGAGTTCTATCAACTCTAAACATAATATGCACTATATTTACAGAGTCGACTGGAAATGCAACAATAAAATTAGTGCATACCAAGAAAATCTAAGGCATTAGCGCTACCAAGCAATTCAATTTTAAAACCAAAACACATAAATACGATTCTATATATTAGTAGATTCTAATAAAAAAACGAATTAATCTAACCAAAACACAATTTGTTACATTTGCAACTAGTTTTAGCTTTCACCCCTAATATTCACAAAAATTATTCTGTTTACACCTCTGACTTCGCACAACATTTATTTATGTGGGCGCAACTTGGTGATTACCTGTTAAATTACTTAGGTGAAACAAAACAAAAACCCAAATAAATGTTTAACGAAACTTGAATATCGTGCGAGGTTAGAGAAGTAAGTAGAATTTGTTTTCTCCTTCTAATACCAAGTATTCTTATATTTTTTATTATAGTATTGGACCGTATTCTGCCATTTGATATTTTATGTTATTTTAATATTATGTAGTTTTGGGGTTTTCCATACAATTCAACAGAAAGCAAGGTAATAAAATAAAATAGCCTGGATTTTAAGACAGAATATGGGGCGTTTTATTTTTATTTACATTTTCTAAAAAACGAAATCGGCAATCTTTGATACAGTGAACGAATAAATTATTTAAATTTTCTTGATAAATTATAAGTTACCAAGTCATCCACAAAAGGGTTAACCCCATCGTATGGAGATCGGACTACTTTTATTTTGTAGAACAAGTCATCATCTAACTATCCATGTATGCCACTTACTTAAGAAACCTCTGTAAATTGGCCAATCTTTGATATAGAGAACGCATAAATTATTTAAATTTTCTTGATAAATTATAAGTTACCAAGTCATCCACAAAAGGGTTAACCCCATCGTATGGAGATTGGACTGCTTTTATTTTGTAGAACAAGTCATCATCTAACTATCCATGTATGCCACTTACTTGAGAAACCTCTGTAAATTGGCCAATCTTTGATATAGTGAACGCATAAATTATTTAAATTTTCTTGATAAATTATAAGTTACCAAATCATCCACAAAAGGGTTAACCCCATCGTATGGAGATCGGACTACTTTTATTTTGTAGAACAAGTCATCATCTAACTATCCATGTATGCCACTTACTTGAGAAACCTCTGTAAATTGGCCAATCTTTGATATAGTGAACGCATAAATTATTTAAATTTTCTTGATAAATTATAAGTTACCAAGTCATCCACAAAAGGGTTAACCCCATCGTATGGAGATCGGACTACTTTTATTTTGTAGAACAAATCATCATCTAACTATCCATGTATGCCACTTACTTGAGAAACCTCTGTAAATTGGCCAATCTTTGATATAGTGAACGCATAAATTATTTAAATTTTCTTGATAAATTATAAGTTACCAAGTCATCCACAAAAGGGTTAACCCCATCGTATGGAGATCGGACTACTTTTATTTTGTAGAACAAGTCATCATCTAACTATCCATGTATGCCACTTACTTAAGAAACCTCTGTAAATTGGCCAATCTTTGATATAGAGAACGCATAAATTATTTAAATTTTCTTGATAAATTATAAGTTACCAAGTCATCCACAAAAGGGTTAACCCCATCGTATGGAGATTGGACTGCTTTTATTTTGTAGAACAAGTCATCATCTAACTATCCATGTATGCCACTTACTTGAGAAACCTCTGTAAATTGGCCAATCTTTGATATAGTGAACGCATAAATTATTTAAATTTTCTTGATAAATTATAAGTTACCAAATCATCCACAAAAGGGTTAACCCCATCGTATGGAGATCGGACTACTTTTATTTTGTAGAACAAGTCATCATCTAACTATCCATGTATGCCACTTACTTGAGAAACCTCTGTAAATTGGCCAATCTTTGATATAGTGAACGCATAAATTATTTAAATTTTCTTGATAAATTATAAGTTACCAAGTCATCCACAAAAGGGTTAACCCCATCGTATGGAGATCGGACTACTTTTATTTTGTAGAACAAGTCATCATCTAACTATCCATGTATGCCACTTACTTGAGAAACCTCTGTAAATTGGCCAATTTTTGATACAGTGGAATCGAGCTAATTTTATTTCGAAGAGAAAGTTTTTATTTAAAGCGGTGTATGATATGTTTTTGAGAAAGATTATTTTAATTTAATTTAAGCCTATCCTTTTTTAACATTATATTTCAATTTTACTAATTTGTTTAAAATATTACAACATAAATATGTAAAAAATACTCGTTAGTATTATAATTTGTAGGTATTTATGTACCATGTAAACTTAAATTGCTTTTGCCCACTAATTTACCTATACATAGACAATTTTTGTTTTTTCCACAAATCTTGTATACGTATATATTTTTGAATTTGTGGAATTTTGTGGAAAACTTCACAGTCGTATAAAATGTCGAAATTTCTTCAAAAGTGTGCAGTCAAAATTATATATATATATATATATATATATATATATATATATATATATATATATATATATATATATATATATATATATATATATATATATATATATATATATATATATATATATATATATATATATATCCGGGAAACCGCTCAGAACTGGACATTTTAAAACTGGATGTTTCAAAATAGGATTTGACAAAACGAGATAAGGTACAAAACTGGATTTTTCAAAATTGGATATTTTGTTTTTGGTAAGTTCTGGAATATGGCCAATTAGGAAGGAACTCGGTGAGTTCTTAACCGATTATGATGAAATTCTATATGTAGGATGAAAATGGGATTTAAAAATGATTTGTTTGGAAAGTTCTGGAATATGGCCAATTAGGAAGGAACTCGGCCAAATTCCTTATCGATTATGATGAAATTCGATATGCAGAATGGGAATTGTAGGTTGTAACAAAATTATAGGTTGTAACTGTGCTATCGAACAGTGAAAAATAAAGAATTTCCAAATCATTTTAAAATCACATTCCCATCCTACATATAGGATTTCATCATAATCGGTTAAGAACTCACCGAGTTCCTCCCTAATTGGCCATATTCCAGAACTTCCCCAAAAAATCATTTTAAAATTCCTTCATCATAATCGGTTAAGAACTCGCCGAGTTCCTTCCTAATTGGCCATATTCCAAAACTTTCCTAAAAAATCATTTTAAGTTTAAATCACATGTCGAAATATCCTGTTTTGAAATATCCAATTTTGTACCATATCTCGTTTTGTACATTATCTCGTTTTGAAATATCCAGTTTTGTACCGTATCTCGTTTTGTACCTTATCTCGTTTTGAATTATCCAGTTTTGAAATATCCTGTTTCGTCAAATCCA
Source organism: Tipula confusa (assembly GCA_963556175.1). NCBI lineage: Eukaryota > Metazoa > Arthropoda > Insecta > Diptera > Tipulidae > Tipula > Tipula confusa. Next base: position 150,977,146 of record OY744477.1, read on the forward strand.
GTTGTAAAATATCCAGTTTCGACCTGAACCCATATATCCGTACCTTAGCTGAGGTAAGATATATTAACGAAATTCAACAATGTTTAAATGACATTACATAGTTTTAGAACAATGCGCCTGGGAAACAATTGGCCTTTGAAAAACGAGATCATTTTCCGAGTGTTTTTATACTAGTTTACATTTGGAATAGTAGCAACAGGTTTATTTTTACGAAACAATGCATCACACAATCAATTACAAAATTTAAATACTGCATCTACTTTGACCATGTGATTTCAAAAAACAGTGAGAAAACACGCCAATTTTCCACAATTAGTGGAAAACAATTGAATAGTTCGAATAATATAATTGTCCAAATAAAGTCGGTTTCACCAAGAGAAGGAGACGTTTTCTACTTTAGAATCGACAAAATATAGTTCAAGTTAAGTCTTTGTGAATTTAACACTTTTTGATTTTTTGCACGAACATCAGGTAAGGCATTCAAATGTTGACGTAAAAAATTCTGATTTAAATTCAGCTTGGCTAGAAATATAATGTTTTTTAAATCAGAATGGCTCTTTTCCTTCAAAACTTCTAAAAGTGAAATAATTATTTATACCTTTGGGTGCAAATTAAGTTGGGAAAAAATTGTTTATAGATGGTCCTGAAGGAACTGGGAAATCATTTTGGTTTATTTAAATTCTTGAGTTAAATTAGATCTAAGGTAAAATAGCATTACCATTCTGGAATCAATGCTCAATTACTTGATATTGGTCGAATGGCATACAACCAATTTAAAATTCCACTTTGTGTTCTGATATTGCAGAATTAATTAAAAAAACAGAAGCAAGAACATGAGATCGATGACAAACAAATAAATACATTTTTTAAGCTTTTGATAGAACATTTAAAGATTTGTTAAAATGCAATAAGCTCATTGGGGGTAAAACCATCGTTTTTGGTGAAGGTTTCCGACAAATTTTGCCTATTGTACTGCATGAGCGAAAATTAGACATCGTATTTATAATCTCGATTATTTAATATGCCAATTCTACGTCAATCGCAATGTTTTCAGGCTGTTTAAAATATTCAGCCATTGATTTGAAGGATCGACAAATCATTTACATGATCTTACTTTAAATCCAATGCACGCTTTAAATCAATTCACATTTATGATTGCCTATTAAAATAATTTTCTAATAGTTTCACAGTTTCCCAGTAAGTCGATTATGTATTGATCACAAATATAAACTTTTTTTTTTTTTTTAAATCGTTTCTTAAAATAACAATTCACTACTTCCTTTGAAATTTAATAAACATATAACTGGGTAATGTCCGAAATTGCTACAAATTATACGAGAAAATGTAATCCTATTTATGCATCCGAGCGTTAGTACCATTTTCTTCTCGATATACACCACCAAAAATTCGGTACATTTTCATTTATTTCAAGAAACCCTAAATACAAAAAAACAAAATTGTCTTAAATTTTCGTATACATACAATTTTATGGTAAATAAAATGTTCTATTATGCTTATGTTTATATATATATATATATATATATATATATATATATATATATATATATATATATATATATATATATATATATACATGTATATGTAGTTTTGAACATTTACAAGACTAAAGATTTTTCTTAAATACGTACGACATCTAGAAAATTTAATCCGTTTATTGTTGTAATTCAACCAGTAATGCTACCATTTATATGCAGAGTTGAATTTACGTTTTTATGTTGTTTGTTGTTTAAAAAAAAAAAAAAAAACCAACTTTTTTTGTGTGTTTCAACCCAAAAATCGTTGAATCTAGAATTGGATTTTAATCTCTTGCTCCATTTTTTTGTTCGAGACAATTCATTTGTGCGATATGTGATATAGTAAATATTTTATTATATGTACAAGATAAACAATGAAAATTGTGTTACAAATTGCCATAAAAGTAATCTTAAGATGTAATCTATTTAATCCATTTTTATTTAATATATGTATGAATATTTAAATCGTGATTATGCATAATAGTTTTATATGTGTAAATTTGATTTAATAAACACATATATATACTCACACCGTGGTATATAGTTTTATATGTTGTGTCAATGACTAGGTTTTGACCTAAGAACTAAGACATTAAATTTATGTTATTGCATGCTAAAATAGTTATCTCACCCCGAATATCGATATTTTGCGATTTATACACTTTACTCACTCCTATATGACCCTATATATAAAATTATCATATATATGTACTTTATAAAAATTAAAATGTTGCACATAATTTTTGAATGTACACATATACATAACATACAATTTGAATTTTACAAATAATGATTTATAAAATTAAAATTCATTTTTCATTATTTCCCAAATATGTCATCAATATATTATAATGCCAAAAAAAATACATTCTGATATTGTAGTCGAATGTTATTAATAAAATGGACAAGTACAACATATCGATATGATTTCTAGAGTAGCACATGTAACATACTTTTCTAATATAATAAATATTACTAATTTTTTTTTTTAATTATTTAAAAAAAAATTTAAATTTAAATTAATTTAAATTTAAAAATGCTTAGATAGTTCTTGCATCCTGCAAGAAGTTCATGGCATTATATGCTCCTATAACGATGGTAATATTTTTTAAATATGGCGATGTTTTGAATTAAAATTAAAAACAAAGGATACTCTCTTAATATAATCTAAAATATTTCATTTAAAAAAAAAGCAATTTGCAATATCATCGTATAGCACAAATAAAAAAATCTTTAAGAAAAACAAGTAACCGAAAATTAAATTACAAAATTGTTCATGAAAATTCTAAGCAAAGTATTTTTTTTTTATATTCTAAACAAATTTTTAACAAATAAATAAAAAATATCATCAATTTTATCAAAACATTACATAATACTTAATAAAACAACATAAAAATGAAAATTCACAACATAAACAATTCGGAAAGCAAATTTTTTAATGTTTCACAAAATGAAAAATTGTTTATCAACAAAAAAAATATAATAATAATTTGTGAGCGACGACGGGAAATTTATTTCCCAGCGTATATATGGATCATAAAAATCTATGCAACACATTTTGAAGCATATATATAGTAACGAGATTTTTCTTTTGATTAAAATTTGCACTGTTTTTTGGCTGTTCAGGGATTTAAATAGTTGATAAATTTAATATAAAACAAAATATAGTTTATACGACTATTAAATGAAAATTTATTTTCACCGAAAATAAATAAAATTTCGTTTTATAAAATTGGAAAATTATATTTTCGAAATGATTTTTGATATGGTGGGATGGTTATATCCAAAGATATCACCGTAAAAATGAGTGTAGCTAGATTGTTTCCGATACATAAAAAGATGTAGCTATATATACAATGCTATAGCATATATAAAGATATAGAATTGTTTAAATACGAATGATCTGGGCGCAATTAAGGATTTAAACAGTGAGTGAGGACATTATGGAAAATCTAAAGAAGGAAAAAACAGTAATAATCAAGTAAAGAAGAAGGAAATCCATTCTTCTTGCACTTAGTTTCAATAAAATGAAAATAGTTTCAAAATTACCTCAACATCATACCAATATGAGTGTTAAAATAGAACCACTATTTGATGTAAAGCCATATCTTCCAATCCTTTAATGTCAGTAACTCCGAAAACTTCTAATTCTAAATGATTTGTTTTAGGCGCGTCAAGGAGATTCCACAGTTCCTTGTTGTCATGTTAATGTAGTCGCACAAAATAAATTGTTGCAAATTGATAATGTACCATGGAGCAGTAACAACGGAATGTAGTACGTTGTTTTGAAGTACTTTGATAGGTTTTAGGATTTGTTTTTATAACAGTAGTTTGTTGTGTGTTGTTAGATCGGAGTTTCTTCTAATAAGCCAGAAACCCGTGCATTTTTGTGAATTTTAAGTTCTTGCCTTTCTTTTTAACATGCGCATTTTTTTCAGTTCAGACCGACCATTCAACGAAATTAGTTGCATTGCCTGAATATATTTTGGCACAATATGCAACGTCTTGCGATGAATCCATAACAAATTCTAAGTGAATAGCTTTCACTGCAAAGCAGACAAATGAACAAATATATATTTTATTCATGGACTTCGATCGAACGGTTAGTTTAGCAAAGACAGAAACACAAAAAATCTAAGTTAACTATCGAGAACGGTCTCGATTGAGTTATACGATCAACTGGTAAGTTACCCATTATTTCATTAGTTTTTGTTTATTCCTGAAACAAAACAAAATACAATGGCTTACATAAATGTATGCCTCCAATAATCCAATATTGGGACCTTAAACTATATAAGAGTGTATATATCGTTAATTAAAATTAGTGAAACTAAGGGAAACGATTCATCCAACGTTCTGTACGGGTTGCCAAATATGGAGCACATTTTGCGTTCTGCATTTTATTTTTGTTTCTGTGTAAGAACTGTTTGATGCGTATGTCAAGTCGATTTAACGTATGCATGCATAGTAGAATTGTATATACGAGAGATATATTTGTATATGCCGTTTGTTTTACTATTGTGCATGATAGATGTGTATGTAAATTTGGTTTTGTAGATTTATATAGATATGACACAATATCAGATTTACAACACCTACATCTACAATGACCGATACAAGTTTTCCTTCATTTGTATTCACTCTTATATCGTGTACAAGTGTATTGACTTTTAACATTTGGGGTGCATTACTCGATCATAATATTTATATAGTGGGCAAACCAGTTTTGCTTTTTAATCAAAACCCTCTTTACTACAAGCCGTATTGTTTGCATACTCATGCTATACAAAAATATATACTTTGATTGTATTGTAAGTAGAAAATCGTGTCGGGATATGATAGCGAATATTGTGTAAAAGAAATAAACAATAAAATCAAATAATGCGCATGCGTTTACAATTTTTTTTTTATTTTTTTTTAAATTTTTATATGGAGTTTTGATATTTACTAATACATCTTAAGTATATATTTTCACTAATACATTTTAAAAATCCATGATGATATGTGTCAAAGAAAGTTACAAGACGGCTTGTAGTAAAGAGGGTTTTGTTTTTAATGCACACAGTTGTTGGTATGGTATGGTTGGAAATTTTATTATTATTTTCAAAACCAATACTATTGCGTATATACAATAGGTTTTGTTATTTTGCATAATAAAAATTGGCGATGATGATGCTTTTACACCTATCCCTCGCTTAACAAAATTAATGCGTTCACGAAAAGTTCGTAAATTAAAATTTAGTAAAACGAAATTTCGTACATTGAAATTCAAAAAGGTAAAATATGTATGTAATAAATTTCGTAAATTGAAATTTTATTACGTAAACCAAAATTTTGGTTTAATTTTGAAATTAATTAGCAAAATTTTGTTCAAATTAATTAGAGTTTTCGTTGAGCGAGTGATAGGTGTATTATATCTACTCGGTGTATCTTTATTATCGGATTTCAATTTTTCATACAAATCGTCTTGTCCGAGCCAAATTTAAATGTAATTGTAATTTTTACGTTCCCCTACAATTATTTTTGTTTTTGCCTAATCGCATACAATGATATAATATATTGCGTCTCGATTCCAACCAAAAGCAAATAATATCTTTTATTATACCTGTTTCGATGGTAGTAGTATTAATATTGTAGTATTTAATTTTGTATTCATGCGATTTATATGTATAGTGATTTATATTTTGCGTACATTTTACATTTTTTATACATTTTTTAATTTGATTTTTATAATTCACTAGAACTACTGATGCATCCTTGTTAAATATATATAGAACAAAAATTGTACGTATTTCAGTGCAGTCTGCAGGTTATACTATAGTATCAATTCTTCGAATCATCGTTTCAAATCCATCTTGGGCATATCGAGTCGATAGCGATTCCGCAAACTCCACAGCGCACGGTAGCTGGCGGCTGTGGTGTGGTAGGCCTTCTTCACTGGCCTCCACACAACAGCTACCAGTGGCCGTCAGCTGGGGAGTTTGCGGAATCGTTATTGGCTCGATACGCATTTAAGATGGTATTGGAAGATGATACTCGTTGTTTGGTACTTTGAGTATAGCAGACTGTACTTTTTGTTTAATTAATTTATTCATATACATGTATTCTTTAAAACAATTCACTTAACTTTTGCTGGAAATTACTAAGGTTCTCAACTTTATTTGACTATTACGAGTGTGTAGTTTTTAGACTTTTTTGAGTAATATTATAGATATACTTAATTTGTTTTCGTATACATTTGTTTTTGTTTCAACTCTGATTTATCTTTTAAGATGAGATCATTGTTTCGTCATTGTTTTTAGAATTATTGTGTGTACTTACATGTACTTACACTTATATTATTGTTTGGTACTGTGTAAATCGAATATGAAGAGTCACCCGGTTTGACTTTCATTTGTCCGCTGCGCAACATATGGAATTATGTTTTGTTGTTGTATGAGGAGTGGAGTCACAACATATAAATAATTTGAATATAGATAACAAGGTAGTCAGTAAGATTGAATGATTTTGTTGCATAGCACAATTGCAATAATGTTTATTATTTTCGTTATGAAAAAGTTATTTCGTAGAGGGACTTGGAAGTTTAATTTTGGGTGTATTGTGGTTGGGTCGAGTAGTTGGAGGTCGATTTTTTTTTGTTTTCGTTTCCCTGTGGGAGCTTTATATTTCTATTTCTATTTTATAAGTTCATATTTCACGATGGGATAAACTAATTAATTTGTAATTTTAAAGCGAAAACTAATCATTTATTATAGGCTATGGATAGAATTATATTAATGTTTAATTATGTTATTATATTAAGAATTAATGAATTTGTAATTTCAGATTAAAAATTAATTCAATTTATTACAGTCTACGGCTAAGAGCAATTAGTTAATTAATAGATTCTATTTTCAGGGAACCTTTGTAGATTACAGACGAATTATGGCACACTGGAGTTGTTTACAAGAGATGACAGATGACAAATGCAGAGCAGTTCAGTAAAATTGTGATGTCTTATACTAACAGTAGTTTGAATATTGGCTACCGGGAAACCGGACTAATTCTCTCATTACTGAAATACCTTTCCTTTCCCTACCCCAACAAAAATTTACTAACTATTGGCCGCCATGGTGTCTGTAACCGGGTCGATCTCAATAATTTAACTAATATCCTGCCTCATCCTTCCAAGTAAATGTAACGGTGGGCCCGGCCAAATATCCGGGAGGTCCTGGTTAGTCCTTGGTCGTACATTCTAAATCAATCAATCAATCAATCAATCAATAATAATATAATAATATAATAATATAATAATATAATAATATAATAATATAATAATATAATAATATAATAATATAATAATATAATAATATAATAATATAATAATATAATAATATAATAATATAATAATATAATAATATAATAATATAATAATATAATAATATAATAATATAATAATATAATAATATAATAATATAATAATATAATAATATAATAATATAATAATAAAATAATATAATAATATAATAATATAATAATATAATAATATAATAATATAATAATATAATAATATAATAATATAATAATATAATAATATAATAATATAATAATATAATAATATAATAATATAATAATATAATAATATAATAATATAATAATATAATAATATAATAATATAATAATATAATAATATAATAATATAATAATATAATAATATAATAATATAATAATATAATAATATAATAATATAATAATATAATAATATAATAATATAATAATATAATAATATAATAATATAATAATATAATAATATAATAATATAATAATATAATAATATAATAATATAATAATATAATAATATAATAATATAATAATATAATAATATAATAATATAATAATATAATAATATAATAATATAATAATATAATAATATAATAATATAATAATATAATAATATAATAATATAATAATATAATAATATAATAATATAATAATATAATAATATAATAATATAATAATATAATAATATAATAATATAATAATATAATAATATAATAATATAATAATATAATAATATAATAATATAATAATATAATAATATAATAATATAATAATATAATAATATAATAATATAATAATATAATAATATAATAATATAATAATATAATAATATAATAATATAATAATATAATAATATAATAATATAATAATATAATAATATAATAATATAATAATATAATAATATAATAATATAATAATATAATAATATAATAATATAATAATATAATAATATAATAATATAATAATATAATAATATAATAATATAATAATATAATAATATAATAATATAATAATATAATAATATAATAATATAATAATATAATAATATAATAATATAATAATATAATAATATAATAATATAATAATATAATAATATAATAATATAATAATATAATAATATAATAATATAATAATATAATAATATAATAATATAATAATATAATAATATAATAATATAATAATATAATAATATAATAATATAATAATATAATAATATAATAATATAATAATATAATAATATAATAATATAATAATATAATAATATAATAATATAATAATATAATAATATAATAATATAATAATATAATAATATAATAATATAATAATATAATAATATAATAATATAATAATATAATAATATAATAATATAATAATATAATAATATAATAATATAATAATATAATAATATAATAATATAATAATATAATAATATAATAATATAATAATATAATAATATAATAATATAATAATATAATAATATAATAATATAATAATATAATAATATAATAATATAATAATATAATAATATAATAATATAATAATATAATAATATAATAATATAATAATATAATAATATAATAATATAATAATATAATAATATAATAATATAATAATATAATAATATAATAATATAATAATATAATAATATAATAATATAATAATATAATAATATAATAATATAATAATATAATAATATAATAATATAATAATATAATAATATAATAATATAATAATATAATAATATAATAATATAATAATATAATAATATAATAATATGATAATATAATAATATAATAATATAATAATATAATAATATAATAATATAATAATATAATAATATAGTAATATAATAATATAATAATATGATAATATAATAATATAATAATATAATAATATAATAATATAATATAATAATACAACAATACATGATAGTGGCCTTTAACTCCATCACTCACTATAGGTATATTACATTACTACAGATTTAATCATATTAGTTCATATTTAAACTGCATGTTGGCGTGTTCCGTTGAAAACAAAATATAGGCAATGTTTGCTTACAATTAATATGGTTTATGGAACTATATTGTAAAACCAAAATTTGAAGTGCAACGCGTTGAGACTATTACATTAATTACGCCGCGACATATAGGTCTGCTTTTCTCGAGAATTTTTTTTATTTATGGAGGACAAAGTTGGATCTATATGAGCCCTGAAATTAATATTGTTTTTTTTTGCCGTTCAATATCTTTACTTGTAATTCTTTTAGCTATCACATGACATGTTATTTTTTATAAAATTATTATTCACTGTAAAAATAAACTGAGCTGTGTAGTTCGGTAAAATAAACAATAATTATGTTGCTATTGTAACAATATACATATGAAGTTCCTTCTCTCCGTGCTGGTACAAACTTGCACACCGCAGTTCAATTATATGACCTCATTTCCAAAAATACCACTTGCACATCTTACACATTTTTCCCATCAAATTCTTTTAAACCAAACAAAATTAAAAACCACTATAGTTTTGAAATAAAAATTTATATATTTATTTAATTCTTTAAACTTTAATAAATTTTTTTTTTTGTTCTTGTTCGTCTTATTTTCTTTTTCTCATCTCATTCTTTAGTGCATTTTTCAAAATTTATTTTATAAAAATCATTGGTAATTGTTGTAAAATAATAATAGTAACAAAGTAAAAAAAGGGTTTGTTGCTCAAATAATATACGATACATCCTTAGTCGCCAGTCATCATTTCCATAAATTCTGTAAAGGAAAATAACAATTTAAATACAATTAATATAAATAACACATCCATTATTATTATGATTATTACTATTCTTAATTTTTTTATTGGAATTCTTATGTTTTTGCTATTAACCCGTAATCTATTTTAGTTCAAAATCAACTGTAATACAGTGCATTGCACAAACCATATAATTTTTTCTCGTCTTCATCATACTATTGTGGTCCGTTTTTGTTGTTGTCATGTATCTATTTTAGTCGGAAAATTTCCATCTGAAGATTTTTTTTTATAATACTTTACCAGCTAGATACATAAATATTTTTTATTTAATTGAATTAACAATAAAAAATAAAAATCGAAAAAAAATTAAATGTCTTGAAGATTAAATGTCTTGAAGATGTTAGACATCGTTTATACGATGTATATTATAAGATATGTACTTGGCAAATAAACGAGTGTTTATGTTATATAAAAGAGATAAAATTTAATAAATTGCAATACGATATATATATATATATATATATATATATATATATATATATATATATATATATATATAAATTGATATGTATATTTGTTTCGAGATGATAAATGATGTGCGGATACATTTTATATGCCCGATAATATCTTAGACACGTGTATATGCTCACAAAATATAAATACATTATGGCATGTATATTCCGCATTTTGATATAGATAGTAAATGCATGCAAAAATATTTACAGCTATAGCCTACATTTATTTAAATATAACTATATAAAAAATAAAACTACAATAATGATCATGTTAATTGATGATTTAACTAATAATATTTTTTTTCTTCTATTTGCAGGTATGATCGTATATTTTACAATTTTAAATACCACTGTATCAGGTTTGTAATATATAGAAAATATATGAATTAAATTTAATAGAGTGCCACAAAAAAAAATGTAAATATGTAATTATATTATCTATTATACAATGTTAACACTTACTTATGGCTCATAGTAACAATGGGCATGCAAGTGTTTTAGAAAACTTATGTCACATAACAGTGACTTAAATTTATACACCTGTATTACATGAATTATGTTATGATTATTATGTTTGCGATTTATGGCTACTGTAAGGCTCAATGACACATATTTGTTTCAAACGGTGTCAGTAAAAGAATTAATTAAGACATTTTGCAATATATAAAATGTAAAATTTTAAATATGCTGTTATAATTTATTGATTTTGAACGAACTTTTCAATAATGGAAAGCCGATGGAATCTCAAACATTTTATACTATTAAATCTAACTATTCTGTTTTGGACTCTTTTAAAAATGTGTTGGTTTAGCTATAGCATCTAAGACACTGAAAGTGAGTTATCTAATGAAAACTTACAAGTAGACACAAATTTACAGTAGTGTTTAAAAGCACTATGGAAATATTTGTTGATTTACCATTTTTGACCAGTTGTTAGTGGATAAAATAGACATTTTGACCAAAGTACATTTATCATAAGTCACTATAAGAAAATTAAAACCTTCGTCGATGGAAACGTTAATTTAGTAGAGCATTGAACAAACAAAATTTTTTATTACACGATGTTCTCCTTTTGTGACGAGAAAGACTTTAATCCCGTCATTATATCCCAAAAGAATAGGTTTTGTTGAGCACATAAAATGTACCAAAGTTTATTTAAATCGCTCAATTATTTCTTAGCTGTTGAGACCAAATTAAATCAGTTTTTACTTAAATTCGAGCTATTTTAAAATCAAAAAAATTAAAATCTTTAATAGTGGTCCAATTGAAGTCAATGATACCTCTAAGAATTGGCTTTGTTGAGCACATAAACAGTACCGGAATTGCTTTAATAGCTGTGCCAATAAGTTGTTTCTTTAATATAATTTTTGGGTTGGAAATTGTTTAAGTATTTCTTAACTTGGGTATTTTTTTAAAGCATGGGTCATATACCTATATTTAAAGGAAATCAGGTGACACAAAAAGATTAGAAAACTATGACTTATTTCGCTAATCTCAATTTTTTTTTAAATTTTGGAAAAATACGATAATACTATATTTGTTAATTTTCTACTTAAAATTTAATTCTTGAGCCACATTTAATTTGTTTTAGAACCATTGTATAATAAAATGTCTTACTCTAGCTTTGAAGAATTAAATAACAAAAAGCCTTTGAAACTGTTGACAATGAAATGTATCTTAACTCTATTTCGCTTGATTCTGAGGAGTAATGCTAGAATGGATTGCAATTTATTTGAGGGAAAGATTTGTTTGTAAATTAAATTTCAATGGTAATATTGTATTTTATCCATTGTATTTTGATGCCCGTAGCCTACTATTTATGATATACAAATATTAATCTACATTCACCGGTCGTATAGTGATGGTTAAAGTGTTAGCTTTAACACATCGCGGTCTTGAGTTCGATCCCCGCCGCGTTGGACTGACCACTTACAACGATCCCCAATTGTGTAAAAATATGGTCTGAAAGATCTTGTATAAGATCTAAGTAAAAGGTCAATTTTGGCCTGTAATGCTATGATTATTATTAATTGTTGGATTAATGGTATATTTACTAGAAACGAAGATATCACCGATTTTTGAATTGTATAATTATGTAAAAACAACAAATTTCATCTAATCGTGCTCTTTGCGAAATTAATCATATAGTTGAAAATATACACTTTGCCCTAAATTATCAAGAACAAAACAAAGTCAAGCATAACTAATTCCACTAAACGGTACAACATTTAACCTCTATATTGATCATTTCACCATACGACGACGTATTAAAATAACAAAACAAAATCAGTCTCTTCTAGTAACCTTACTATATTGTCTAGAAATCTAGAAAATTGTTTACAAAAAAAAAATGATTTTCGAAGAAAACAATTCTATTCTTAAACTTTTTCCATCTTAAGTGATTTATGTGACTTAAAAATATGGTTTTGTTTGTCATTTTCTAACACAATGTACATCGAACATAGTTTTTCTTCTATTTTCTTAACTGTAACCGTTTCGAAGTAAAAAAAAAACGTTTCGGTTTGTAACAATACAACAATAACACCATAACGTATGAAATAAATGGGTATTCATTCTATTTTTAGTGGAAATTTTCCAATTTTAATTTTACTTGTATTTATTTTTTACTATTGTTGGTTAACTACATATATAGACTATAAAAATATTACTATAGATAAATAATAAAATTAACTCACCATCGAAATCGACTGTTCCTGAACCATCTGTATCAATTTCAGTAATAATTTCACCTAGTTGGTCATCAGTCAATTGATCGTCGAGGGCAGCTAAAATTTCTTTTAACGATGATATTGGTATATAGCCATTACCTTCTTTATCATATAATCTGAACGCTTCTTTTAATTCTTTTTGTAAAGCTTCATCATCTTCTTCATTGAAATTTACGGCAATACGGCAAAATGCATCGAAATCTAAAACACCTGTACCTGTATATAAACGAATCATTGAAGAAAAATGTATGAAAATTTTATTTAAATACATGAAAACTGTTTATATTATAATTTGCACCGGATCCAAAATGATTGATCAATCGATTTAAGTGTTACAATATTCGTTTTATATTATTTTAATATTAATCAAATATTTATTTAATATAATTTTTCTTTTTTATGTTTTCTTGTCTGGAAAATTTAATTTAATTGAAAAGGTTATATAAGAAATTTAAGTCAATTATTTGTTTTAGAAGTTCTAACAAAAAAAATTAATTTCTGTCTGATTAGGTAATCGATTATATAGATAATCATATTTTTTGCAATCGACAGAAGTGACCTTTGTATAGCTTTGTTGGACCTATTAATAATTACTGTATGATTTCGAAATAACGATAGTTACATTTTATTAGACAATTTTTTTTAGTTGACAATTTTTCGGGACATTTACAGGATATTGCTAGCCCAGACCGTATTAATAATATTGCTCCATCGGTTTCGACTTAATTAACGACAATAAATGTTCATACAGTTTCTGTACTTTTCTGCTCTTTTGTATGTGATACTATGTGAAACTTCAGCTTGCTCATGTGGGCAGAGCATCTCCCTGTCGTATACCAGAGCTATTTGCATAAATTCTTAATAACAGGTATTTTTCAGGCGTTCCTAAACATCGCTAGCCATAATTTCTCTCATTATATAGCCTTTGGTCTTCACTATTCCCAGCGATCTTCTTTCATGGCTGATATATAGTACCAAAAAAGCATTAAAGAACGCAGTAATCGTGTTGGATCCATTTTTTAGTTGTCGCACTATACAACTAAAAAAAGTTGTTAAACCCAAACAATTTTTGTTCTCTACCAGGGATACAAAAAGTGGTAAAAAAACAGCTTAGTTTTTATCTTTTTAATCATACACCACAATTACAGTATATACGAAGGAACAATAAAATTTAGGAGACTATAGATATTAAATATAAAAAAAATAATTTTCTCGTAAAACGTGCTAAACACTTTGGTTTCAACTTTTGTTGTTTTTTAATTGTGCAAATTAAATATATTTATTCTATCTAATATCCTATTGTGCTCCTTACTGATAAACTGATAACATATCCTAATTGTCAAGGATTTAGAATTCATATACAAAAATGTTTTTATATATATGCATATATCATAGCCAACCGACAACATCAAAAAAAAAGGGATAATGTTTTGTTAAAAACCAAAAGGATTAATGGTTGTGATTTTTACCTTGCGGGTTGAAAATCCTAAAAAATATGTTCCTTGGTAATATAATTGTTTATAAGGATTATGTCTTAATTATATATAGGGATGCGATATACAAACAAACACAACAATGAATTTATCTGCTCGGACATATTATAAAAAATGTATCCTACCGAGTAATCTCATAAACATATGCAATTCAAGTAGCCTTAATCATATAACGTACCATTGATTACTGATAACAACATATCGGATAAATTAATAAAAAATAGTTTTGTTGTTTCATTTTAGTAACGAAAATTCAACATTTTTATTTTTTTAATTTATAAGATTTATTTTTTGTATGCTGTTGTCGCCAGAAAGCAACGAAAGAAAAATGTATGATCATTTTCATGTCTTTGTATAATAATTCGGTTTAAAGATGTGCTGTACAAAAAACACGTTGTTGGTATATACGAGTATACCATCGTTTCAGTGTGTGTTATGTAATTTTTTTTAAATCCACTATAAAACGTAAAAAAAAATTTAATCAGACACATTTTTTTTTTTTTTTTTATTGTTTGAAAAGTGGAAATTGTTGAAAAGTATTTTTGATAGCCATGAAAAACAGTTAACTATTTAAATTACACATTTTTTAAATTTTTATTTTAGAGAATTTATAGTCTGTGCGCTAATCGAGTGAAGTAGATTTTATATTTTATTTCACATGTGCTTTCGCCACGATTAGAATGTGCTGAGTACGTTAAATTGGATGTGATTTATGGCGATGATGGCGCAGATTATATCATTAAATAAAATTTAGTTAATTGATTTGAATAATGAGCGATTAAACAGGCGTAAATTGGCTGTAGCAATTAAATCTGGTTTAATCTAGTTTTTTGTAAATATGTCCGCTTATTTTGTTTAATGTGATCGCTGTGACTTGTCGTCTATAAATAATAGTAATCTTAAATGTATTGAACATAATTAAAATCATAATTCTATAAATGTATATTTTTGAAATTAATTTGGTACTTTATAGTTAAAAAAAAGCTTAATTCTGGTTAAGAGAAATATATTCTCAAAAATCTCGAAAATATATTTGAATTTTACACTCTCGAAATTTCAAAAAGTTTTTACCTCTAATTTATTTTTTTTATATGGAAAGCTTTAAAAATTATCTCCGTCTTTAGACGAATGGACCAGCTATGGAAATCTCATATACATAAATATTCATTTATGTTACTCAAAAAAACCAAAAACCTAGGTTTGATGCGTATCGAAGGTTCTTGTCCAGCTAACAAAGCTCAAATGGTAACGAGTAAAATGTTTGCTAAAATTATTTCTATAAAATTATTATCAGTGAACTGGCTCAAACATTGGCTCATGAAAATCGAATGTGGTGAAATGCAATTATTATTAGATTTTAAGATAAGGTGGAATACTATTGAAAACCATGGTAGACGGTTTTATATGAGAATTAAACCAGCAATTTAAAAAATCTAAAGAGATTTAAGCCTCAGTTACTTATAAAATTCGAATCTATGTTTGACTTTATTTTTATCAGTCAGGCTAATTAAAATTAGCGGGTTAGGCACAATCCAGTTATCATTTAACAACTTTCTGTAGTGTAAATTATACTAAATTATGTTGGAACTTGTGTAAAATCCAATTCCCTCAAACTAATGTCACTTATATAATCCCTTCTTTTAAATAATCACATAACAGTCATTATCCTTCCAGTTTTCAAAACACTTTATCGTCTTGTCACCCATCTGTTAAAGATGCCTTTTCATATTGTAACATATATAATATTTTGTTAAGGACGCTTATTTACTTTGAATAAATTTTGTAAAATGTATTATATTTTTCTACATAGAAAATACACAAAAGGAGTTAACAAAGGATTTAAACAACCAGAAAACATGGGTAAAGATTGTTCACACAATGATAACAACAAAATATGTTTGGAAAATAGTCAATTTATGAATTGTATCCCAAGTTGAAAAGTTATACAAAAGTTATTATTATTTGTGCATATATACATAGATTTAACACAAAATTTATAAATCCAGACAAGAAAATCAATTCGTTTTTTCACATAAAGTTTTTAACTTGGAATTATTATTGTAACACTTGCACTTATCTAGTTTTCTTTAAATTAATATATATCTTACCTTCTGGATCTTCACCCTCGAGTAATGCTGTTAAATCATCATCATCATATGTATGTCCAAGTGT
The DNA here is from genome assembly GCA_963556175.1 of Tipula confusa. Classification (NCBI taxonomy): domain Eukaryota; kingdom Metazoa; phylum Arthropoda; class Insecta; order Diptera; family Tipulidae; genus Tipula; species Tipula confusa. Next base: position 150,994,155 of record OY744477.1, read on the forward strand.
ATTTAAAATGGTGCGAACCTTTTCTTTTTCGATTTTACCTTTTTTGGCAGAATCAAACATGGTAAACACCTTTTTGAATACTATGTTAGACAAATAAACAAGACACATAATACAAAACATAAATTAGAACCTTATCACAAAATTCACAAAAAAATTAATATTACCCTCTAATTGTTCTTTGTCCAAAGCCTCAACCATTTTTATTTATTTTATTTTAACGTAATCCAGTGAACAAAAAAAAAGTAAGAAATAAGAAAATTACAGTATTTTTCACAGCACAACACACGAAATGGTGAAAATACTTTGTTTGAACAATTCAACTGAAATAAGATTCAGGTTTTCGCGCTCTTTTATAACATTTTTTCGCGGCATATGCAACAACAACGCACAAAATAATGATCACACATATATACACATATAAATGTATACACATACAGTATGTGTATCTAAAACAGATTTTGATTTTTTATAATAGTTTTCCAGATAGAGAAAATCATTTTTTTAATTTTCTTTACAATAATTTTCTTTTATTTTTTCGTGCTATATTATTTTACAGTGGCAGACAAATTATGTGTACAAGTATATGTTTATAGATATATGTGTTTTTATGTATACATATAGATATATAATTTGAATTGTTTTGTGTTTGTGTTATGAAAGAAAATGTGATAAGTGGGATTTGCTAAAGATAAATTTGTGTATTTATGATTCATGTAATTCAAGCGATGCACTTGTTTCACCCATTCTTTAAGAGCTGAAAAATATTTTTTGGTTTCTGCAAATCATTTCCAAAGTATTTTTTCAAAATCGAGGAGTATATAAGTGTTTTGAATCTTGGAAACGCTAAACTGAATTTTTTTCAATTGTATTCGAAAGTATGAAAGGGCGGTCTGTTTTAGCTGATTCTTGAAATTATAAGGCTAAGTTTCATTACTCATATTTTACCACATTATATTTTAGGTTGATTTTAGTTTTGAATTTGTGTCTTTCTAGAAAGTTAGAAGAGTATCATTACAGATAACTTTTTAGATATTTCGATTAGCTAAATTTGCCAAGTTCTTTTGGATATTTCATAAAATCAAGTGAAAATAATTTGGTTATAGAATCCTTTCATCAACAACATAACATATTAATGATAACAATACTGTCACATTAATAGATTATAGGATTTTTTTTTTAAATAATTCTAAGCTTCGAAATATATGTACATCTGTCTTGTAGAAATTACTGGCCTTAACAGTTTAACTTCTTTGGAAAAAATAAAATTTTGAGAAGTACAACATGTAGAATTTGATAGACGAAAGTTGTACTGATATTGCATATTATACTTAACCTTGTCTTATTTTGTATATTGTTATATCCTAAAGGTAGTCTCCTAATATTAAAAAGGGAATGATTTTCGTATATAAATATATGACGAGTGTTACCATATAGGTAAACTGTACCTAGCTTAATTCTGCAAGATTGGTATAGATCATATAAATATATTATATATTTTTAGAGAAGTATCTGAATGTTGGATGTAGACAGTACATAGTTCTAAAATCTTCAATTAACAGATTTAAAGGCACATACGAACTATTTTTTCTAAACTTGATGAGATTAAGTTTATTTAATAAAGGGCGTAGATATCAACGTTCTGTATTTTGTTGAATCTTGCTTGACTAATAGTATTCTCGCTACACTTATTACCGGGTCTTAGTGTACTAAGGGCAGATAAAACCTAGTTGATTTTATATTGTTTTAATTTTATGTGTATTTCCTTCGAAAATGGTTTATATATTGAACGCAGTTAACACTTTCTATAAACGCTACATTCTTAAATTCGGACAATCCATAAACTATAACTCTCCCCATCAATCGGCAACAATATCAAATTATAAAATTTACATCAAACTCTACAACTCGGCCGTACCTGACGAAACAATCGACTCTGATCGTCTTCCAGTATTCAGCGGTTTCATATTAAATGCTGCAAAAACACCATGACATATTTTCCGTGATAAACGCTGTCCAGGAATGTCTTCCACCACATATCACTCGTTCGGCAGTACACGCGTAACTATATATGGACCTTTAAATTGGAGTAAGAGTTTGTGACACATTCCGATTTCGTTAACCGTATTTTTGATCAAAATAAAAATTCAGTCGCGATAAGGTTATAGTCAATATGAATAGTAACATTGCCGTTGGTAATTAGATCCATAACACACTCACAACAAATTTTTGAAAAATTGCTGGCGCATTCGTGCGACCAAAAAGCATTTTTAGAAATTCAAACTGTCCTTTTGGAGTGACAAAAGCCGTATCATTTAAGATATCGTTTACTACTTGTTCCTCTCTTATCGATAGTCGTTTAGGGGATCGATGAATTGGCTTTTCGCTCGTTAGTTAAATATTGAACATCCGGGATGATTTTAGGTGGCTTTGCATAAAAGTTTTCTATCATCGAGTTAAATCGATGCGACTGTATTGTATAATGGTCCAAATTTTAACACTGGTTTCGAATCGTCATAATCTGGGTAATATTTAACACTTAAAATTTCGTTAAAAAGTTCGCGGCCAGTTTTATGTTCGATTTCGACATTCGAACGAATAATTTTTACAATTAAATAGTATAAAATAAAAAAGATAGATGTACAATTTTATTAGTCAGCGCAAGTATTCAAATTGATGCCCATTTTTATCTAAACATTGCTGATAACGCGAAGCAATAGAATCGCAAACGTGGCGAATCATTTCAAAAGGAATCTCACTGCATTCTCTTTTAATTTCCGCCTTCAATTGGTTGACTGTTACCGGATTTGATAAATAAACCTTATCTTTGATGAGTCCCCAAAAAAAAATCTAATGGCGTGAGGTCTGAAGAGCGCGGGGGCCATTCGATGGCACCTCTTTGTCCAATCCATTTGTTTGGCAATTTTTCATTTAGGTAAGCTCTCACATCTTGCTGAAAATAAAAGCCTGTGCCATCCCCAAATTGTTCAAGAATACCTGGCATGACATTTTCCCGTTGCAAATTCAAATAAACGGCACCAGTCACAGTGTTATAAAAAAAGAATGGCCCAATTAAACCCCGGTCTGACAATCCACACCACACTGTAACTCCTGGTAAATTTAAATTATGTTCCTCTGTAACGTGAGGATTCTCTGGTGCACAGTAGCTGCAATTGTGGCGGTTGATCCAGCCATTTAATTTAAATGAAGCCTCATTACTCTGCACATTTCGCGAAAAACCATTCACAAAACTCCACTCTCCGATCGAAATCGTCTTCATTGAGGGCGTGAGTTAATCTTGGAATATAACACTTCCATCGTACGCGATTCAAAATGCGATGGACACTTGATTTTAAAATCCTTACTTCACGTGCTGCTTGGCGAACAGATTTTCTTGAAGCGATATGTTTCAAGCAGTTCTTATTCTCTTGCGGTGCTTGTGGATGTCCGTGTTCTCCCAGAATGCTGTTTGTGGACATTTTGAATAGTCCCGTCTCTTTCAAATTTATGCTCCGACTCGTTTTAACCATTTAACATCCGTCTCTTTCAAATTTATGCTCCGACTCGTTTTAACCATTTAACATTTGTAATGAAGCCTTATTGGTTGGTATTAAAAACTTTGGTAATATTTAAGTGATGATTTTGGTTTGCTTAAATAGTTGGGTATTGAACCATATAGTTTATTAAAAGCTGATTTTTTTAAATAGAAGCTTATTTATTACGTGTAATGCAAATTATAAGTTCAGTGCAATAAAAATTAGAGGAACTTGAAGCGCATCAGAAATTTGTTTGGTTTAGACGAAATAAATTCCACCATAAAGTTATTGGCTATGGAAAACAAGCAACTCAAACTTAAATTTAACGAACTTGAGGACAAAAATCAGAAACAGAAATTTAGACTTAATTTATTAGAAGCTCAAACTGATGTTCCAAATGAATTGGAATGTAAGAATTCGTAACTATTTGCGGTTTGAATGTATCTGAGAATGTGGAAACTTTTGCAGATGAAATACTCAACATTCTAGTAGATCATTATATATCGTCTAAAAATATCAACTCAGTGACGTTTGACAGATTTGCTTATTGTCAACTTTAAAACAACACAAGTCAAAAATAATCGTTTCGTATTCAAAATCATCTAATTCGGTGTCAAATAAAATTAAAGGACCCAGGATTATGTACTGATTTACCAAATAACAAACTCGATTGTTGCCTTTGGCATGCAAAATTCGTATTTTTGCAGATGATACAGCATTATTTTATGAGACAAAGGATCCTAGTACTATTATAGATGACATGATAGAGGATATACACATTCTAATAGATTATTTGAAATCTAAATGTTCATAAAAGAATAATGATACGCCACCACCGGGTCTCAAATTTTCATTACCTAGCATGATATGCTAGGTAATGAAAATTTAGTTTCATGAAAAAATTCTTAAATTAATCTCAGAAAAATCTTAAAATTCACAGATAGTTCTGTATAGCACAGACATAAATAAAGGATCGGTTATTATAAATTTGTTAATCTGCCATAGTTCACTGATAAGACATTTAATACCACCTGCAACTAAAAAAACATATATCTATAATTAAAATTCTAAAGCCACAATACCTAACTCTTTATTTTAGTGAGGTCACCAAAATTTCATTGAGTAAAACCTCCTGTCAAGCAAGACAACGAATTCCTTCGTAATGTGACTTATCACAAAATGTGGGCAAATTCCTCATATAAATTAAACAAAAAAAATATTTTCATTCTCAAATTTATCACTTGAAAATTTTAATTTATTCAACAAATTCTAGTTATATGCGAAAATCTTAAAATTTTCATAAAAGAAAAAACAAATGAAAATTATAATACATTTTTTTTTTTTTTTTTTGTATTTTATTGTAATTTTTATTTTATTTTATTTTTAATTTTAATAAGCTATAAACACGTTTTAATGATGCGAAAGAAAAAACGTGCGGAAAAATTATTACATACTTAATTCGTATAAGATATGTATTCAAGTGCGACAAATAATGAAGCAAATAATTTTTAATGTTTTTTTTTTTTTTTTTTTTTTTTTTTTTTTTTTTGTTGTTTCGCCTACTTCCCCATTTTTTAGTTTTATATTATTTTATTTTTGAATATTAATTAAGCCGCAGAAACAACTGAACGGCGATTATTTAAAAACAAATAAAAATTTAAGCATATAGCGGATGAATTTTTATTGGCATACGAAAAGGTAAAAATTTTTTGTTAAAGAATAGAACATAAAATTATCGTAATTAAAATTTTATTTTTGGAATAGACACGATGAAAATAACTTGAAAATTATATAAAAGTAACTATCGGTGATTTTCTTAAAATGTGAATTATTTTTAAAGAGGTAGAATATTGTGTCACGCCTCTAAGTATTAAGTACCATAACATATACGTATACTGCACCACGGATTTCCAAATCAAAATAGATTTAGTTTTTCTTTAATTTTTTTGTGTATATATAGTTATTTTAAATTAGTGAATACAAATTATGTCTTGAATTGTAAATCGGATAGTTTTTTCAATCGGAAAGACTAAACAGTTCTATACGTGATACTGCATCTGCACCTGTATTCAGTTTACCTGGTTTATCTCAACGCATCTGACGTCACTATAAATTACTCGTTTAAGACTGCGGGTAATGTAAAATTAGAGTAAAATTAATTTATCAAATGCATTTACAATATGAAAATTCCAAATAAATTTTGCATTTTTTTAGTTTTATTGACGGCAATGGTTTGGCAGTTTTAGTATAGTTTGGTATTAAATTTCGGTAATATACCCATTTAGTCCTAAAAATGTCACCTCTTTTACGTTTTTTGGTTTGGGTCTAATAGTTTTGGTTTAGTACCGTGACGACGGATAATATGCCGTTTAAACCCGTCATTGCGTGATTCATTAAACGTTGGAACGTTGCCGGAGCACCCTTTAAACCAAATGGCATTCTTTATTAGTGAAAATGTCCATAATTATCCTTGACCACTTAAGTGGTTGAGAATGCCGGTTATTGTTTATTTTTTAAATTCATATTAATCTGGTGATATCCTTATGCGCTAAATCAAAAGGAGAAAAATAAAACCGCATTGCCTATAATTTATCAAGAATTAGCCGATCAAGAACAAGTTTCAAGAATAAGTTTCCATTTTTTTAGATTATCTAATAACTTTTTAGGAACCAGCAATATTGGTAAATTCCATGAAGATGTGTTTGGTTCAATGATTTGATTTTCTAGCATTTCCCGTACCTGTGAGTTATTTTCCTGTTTTGCGACTTCAGCTAATCTGTGTAGGTTTCGATTTATAAGTAATTGAGCGTTCCATTTTTGTAACTGCGCTTGGTTTATCGCCCGGAAGATAAAACCCATCATTCAAATGAAAAAATGTCCGAAATTCACTAGACAAATTTTCCCTTCAAATTGTTTTTGACAAGCTATTGTTCCGACACTGGTAATTTTGTTTTGGTCAATCTGCCAAAAAAAACTCAGATGGAGTGAGATGCGCTAGGGTGTGGTATTAAGATTCTTTACTGATATTGACTCACCTGATTTGCCTCGTAGCATCGCTTCAGAATATTCTTTGCAATAGCCACTCCCTTTTCTGACATTCCATTGCTTTGTAGATCTCTGCGGGCCTTAAAAATTTTAATTGTACATTGAAAATCCTTGAGAATTTTTCAAATTCCGATGAGTTGAATGAAACATGATCGCTCTTAATGATTGGGCAAAATGTTTCAATAATATGAGCAAACGTTTTATTATTGAGTTTTGTTGAAATCAGAAAATTCGAATATGCGTCAAAAATAGACACAAAATTCCGATCAGCATATTCAAATAAATCCACGACTACAATATGAAATGGATAATTCGGGTTAATTTCCTGAACCAGTGGTTCCTTTTGATTGGCCCGCTTAAACTTTTCACAAATGTTACATGATGCATCTAATGTCCTTAATTTGTGTGTTCATTCCCGGCCAAAAATATAACAATCTTGGTTGAGTTTGCATTCTTTGCTCGGTTGTAATTTCGTTAGAATTATCAGACTCATTTTCAAAATATATTTTCTGAGATTTTCATTTAGATTCCAGTATCTGTTTGTAATAATCATAATGGTCCTTTAAGACCCAAACAGATTTTGTGACAACGTGCATGACTTCAGAAAATTCCTTTTCTTCCGTGTTTATATATGTCTCCAATTGTGGACGAGAGAGACAGTCGTCAAGTAGCATGGCCTTTCCGGATTTATTTCCATTCCCGGATATCTCAACAACGTCCAGAAAATTCACCATCAATCTCACGCAAATGCAATGTTTGAAGAGGTTTATGATCACTTTCAACAACAAATATTCACCCATAAATGAAGTTATGAAAATGCTTGCATGCAAAAACCACGGCCAAAACTTCTTTCTCAATTTATGGCCATCGCTGTCCACATTTACTAAGAGTTCTGGAAGCAAATGCCTCCGGATGATCATTCTGTATTAGATCTGATCCAAGTGTCTCTTTTGATGCATCCGTTATAATATTCTTTAAATTTTCAAGCTCAATGTCATGTTTCTTGTCCCATACTCAAACGGAACATCTTTTCCAGATAATAGCCTCAACTCGGCCGTTAGCTTAGATAGAGTCGGAACAAACTTTGCCAAATACATGAACAATCCCAGCAATCGCATCATACCATGCTTATCAGCAAACGCCAATATTTTGAATTTATAGCAAGAAAAAGGCGTCATGAATATTGTCAATTCAGAGCTACTGTCATCCAGTTCCAATTGCCAAAAACCCACTAGAATAGTCTAATACTGTGACTCGTTTATTTGTTAATTTCGAAGTCAAACCGTCGACGGTCGGAATTAAAAAATATTCGCGTTTAAGGCATTTATTTAATGGCTTTGGATCTAGACAGATAAGCAAATCACCATTCGATTTGTCCACTATTTGCATAATATCAACCCAGTTGGGTAAGAGACCGGAGAAATGATTCCATCATGTACATCAATGTTTACCGGGCTAATCAATCCAAATTCAAACAAGTTTTCAAGTCAAAGTATTGGTTCAAACGTGTCGTCAACAACAACGATTTCCGATATCCATATCTTCATATTTGATACGCTCGCGTTCGATATACTTGCATCCAATTTATTTGTCTTTTGGCAACACATCCGGCGAAAAAACTCCTTTTCTGAATACTTTTCTTTATGCTCTAGCTTCAATTTGCCACCACACCTGAAACAAAACCTTTTGGTATTTGTGTGAACAGCATTCACTGACTCGATGTGTGCTTTCCGATTTCACCAACGTTGCAATCGACGCCAAAATTTTAATGCCAAAATTCATTTGCTGATGCCGATTCGATCGGTTTGCAAATTTCAATCACACGCTCCCGTGATAATGCGATCTCGCAACATTCGACTTTCATATGATGCACCGCAATTGCAGTCAAATTCACAATGCTCAATTTGTGTGCGAAGTTCCGTCAAAAATACATTAAATGGCTGACATTGAACTTGAATGATTCTATCGCCACATTCTTTTGCGGCAAACAATGTACATCAAATGCTTTCAACACTTCATCCAGTGTTCGTTGCTTAATCTCTTTTACGGTTTTTTGTTGGCAACAGTGCCGGCTGCTAGTACGACTTTGGTTACGGTGAGCAATGCGTCCTGAGATTCGTAATTTGGAAACAATGTGTTGTAAATGTTGGCACCGTTTGTTCCAATAAGCCAAAGAAATATTGCGATTTTCGTTGCTTAAAATTACTTTATCAAAATTGCTTATGTCATCTCAAAATTCCTCACTTTTAAACATTGTATACATTGCTGATAACTATAAGTGTCACATTTGGATGATCCTGTATAAATCAGCAGCCATGCCGACAAATTTGGTGTAAAACATTTGGAAAGAATTTGACAAGACTCATAAAAATGTAGTTCTTTGATGTTCGTTGGTGGACCGGCGTTGGTGATAATTCAAAGATTCCATTCAATCTTGACAGTAAGTGCATTTAACTCCAAACTTTACATTTATTCGCGTTGTTTTTTTCTGTAATAGTAATATCATCAAAATATATGATTAGTGGAATTAATATTCAATAATAATTTTACCATTGATCATTTGAAAATAGCTGGGATATCTCGCATGTGTGTTAATATTGTGAGCATATGTTGAGACACTTGATGCACCTCAAACTGTTTAGATAAAATCGAATTTGGAGCATATTTAGTACGCGTATGTGACATTGCGTTTCAGAGTTAATATTTTTAATTTTAAGTACTGTACTGCCTTTTCAACAAAATTTTAACTTAACAATATAAATGTCCACGATTATCCGCGAAATATGACTAATGCACAAAAAATTGGAACATTATACTAAACTTTTCGCGGCGATAAAAATCAAAATTAGTAATAAACGATTAAAAAAAATAGTCACAAGTAAATCTCTTCATTATCTTAAGCCCGCAACAGAGTAATAGTTATATGCTAATGTTTTTTCATATATAGGAATTCTAATTTCCAAAAATAAAAAGAAAATTTAGTTTAAAAAAAAAAAAAAAACAAAAAAAAATCCAAATTAAATTAACAAAAATGTGTTGATGATGATTGAAATAATTCATTTGGTGGAAATTTTATTAAATAAAAAATTAAAATCATAATCATTTTTTTTTATTATAAAATTCTATTTCCACATTTTTAATTTTATACAAATTTTCAATAAAAGAGCGGAAAATATTTAAAATTATTAATAAATTTAATTGGATTCTAAGCAGCAACAACAACGAAATTAGCAATACCGCATGTATATTATATATATATATATATATATATATATATATATATATATATATATATATATATATATATATATATATACATATATATATATATATATATATATATATATATATATATATATATATATATATATATATATATATATATATATATATATATATATATACATATACATATATATGTATATATATATATATATATATATATATATATATATATATATATATATATATATATATATATATATATATATATATTGGAAATTCATAATTTATATTTATGCTGTTTATTGAAGAAAATCTGCGCTGTAAAATAATCATAATATGACATATATTTTAGGCTGAACTATGTTGTTAATTTTTGTGTGTGGGCATGCAGTTATAGTAAGCGTGGGAACTGCAAAGACGATCGACATGGACTATTTATGAAAATAAGCAATGAATAATCAAATTATTGGTTTATTAATTAATGCATGTGTAAATAAATTAAATTTAATGGTCAAAATCGATTAGCGTCATTTACTTAAACGATCATATGAGAAAAAAGTAAATGGTTTCTGTTAAATTAGGTTCGATGCGCAGTTGATCTCACAAATAAAAATTTGATGCTTTGATAAAACAGTCATCGGTTCAAACGTATATAGATTAAGGCTCATATTATTATTTACTACTATACTAAATGTGTCAGCCAAAAATATTTTAGAATTGGTGGGAGGTAAATATTTCCAACGTAAATGTTACGAGTTAAATATTCCGCAAATTTATTAACAAAATAAAAACATCAAAGACATTGCTATTTGCTATACTATACGAGTAGAAAAGAAAATTTTCTTGTTTTCATTTATTGATTTGAAAAAAGAATTTGTCCAACAGAACAAAACAGAAAATAAAAATTGTAGAAAATTAAGAAACGAAAATAAAACAAATGATGTGAACGCAACATGAATTTTAAATTATGTTTTTCGCTTAACAATTTTTTGTTTAAGAAATTTTGGTTTGTAAAGAGGATGAAGTGTTCGACGAACATGACATGATAATGGTGCATAGAGTAAAAACTAAAATTATATATTTGCAACGATTCTTCTGTTGAAATATGTTATAGATGTTTTCCGAATTAAGCTAATTTTTTTTCGACGTGCTAGAGTAATGGGTGATGCGTTTTTATTCTGAAAATGATTAACGATCTGCTGGCCTATAAATAGTGAATTCACGATTTCGATCACAGTTTTATTCAGACGTTCTAAATAAATCATAATCTCTCAACAGATGAAGTATAAGAAAATTCCCGCAATTTGGTAGAGAATATTATTTTCTAGATCAGCTTACTTACTGTAACTCGCAAATTGTAGTACATGTACCCCAGTTGGGACATCCGTATCGAAAAATAAGTTGGATTATGGTTTTATACATTAGTGGATTTATATGTTTACTCATGACACCAGTAAAAATACTGCCACTAAATATTCATATATTGTCACCAATCATTTCTAAGCTTAAAAATCCGGACAGTGGTACCCCTTTGCATATTTCCGAAAATAATTAAGTCAATAGCACACATAATAGTGTTTCGATTTTAATGAATGGTACCTTTATCAAAAGGTTGTGACACCAGTATGTTTGCCTTGGCACAGTAGCCATCTTTGAAACATCAACACATTATGATAACACCAAACACAATCTAATAAATTAAATATTATTTATGTTGTAAAAACTATGAAATTATTCCATTATTCAATCTTATTGACTAGCCTGTCACGTATATTCAAATTATTTATATTATTTTTGTGACTCCACTCCTCATACATCAACAACACATAATTTCATATTTTGTGCAGCGGACAAATGTAAGTCAAACCGGGTGACTCTTCATATTTGGTGCACCTTCATGGGTGCATTTATTGCGTTTGGGCAATAATGTACAAATCACAATATCTCAAACTACCTAGCAAATTATCTGAAAAATTAATTTTGGTCGCTACACGACCAAACAGAAAAATGAAAAATATTTACCAAAAAATATCAGATTTACAATATAAATTTTCATTTACCTGTAATCACTAAATATCGTGTATACTCGATCGTAATATTTATTTTTTTGTGGAAACCAGTTTTGCTTTATAATTGTTACCAGTGGCCGTCAGTTGTGGAGTTTGCGGAATCGTTATTTCGGCTCGATACGCATTTAAGATGGTATATTGGACGATGATTGCAGTTGTTTGGTACTGGGTATAGTCGTGTTGTCAGGGGATGCACTTTTTTGTTTAATTAATTTATTCATAAGCCATATAATCTTTAAAAGAAACTTTTGCTGGCAATTACTAAGGTTCCAACTTTATTTGATTTCGGGTGTGTAATTTTTAGACTTTTTGGGTAATATAATAGATACATAAATCTCCAGCGTTTCCATCTGTGGCCAGTAACTGCCAACTGCTCAAACAATATAGATTAACATGCAGCAGATCAATTATATAATGTCTGGTTGTAATGGTATGGAGGTTGTATTCATCGTCTTGAAGACGACTTATCGTCTGTTCGTACGTAAGCACGGAGTCTCCAATATAGCGGATGCTACCAGAGAGATGAAGTGCCATTATTATGAAGATCGGTGGACCAATTTAAAATATTTTAGCCGTAGAATTCGCAGCTTCTTGCTCATTGGATCTTAGATATATGTCCGATGGAGTATTTTCAGTGGCACAGAATCTATTCCATATCGGAGACCAAATCTAGGGTGGTATACTTGGTCGTTATCAAACATAAAGCACCTTAAATGTTTAAAATCTAAATGATGTCGATTGATTTGAACTGCCAATCGTCAAAGCCAGCTTTTATGTTTATATTGTTATATACGTTGTTGGATTGGAGGTAAGCATTATGCCAACTGCAAACTGTACCATGGCGATTGATTTTTTTGATGAGGTTTCATTAGCTCTTGGAATCACGATTCATGGTTGACACCTCTAAGCTTTTGTTGAGTACATAAAGGGTCCTAAATTTTATTAAAATCGTTCAATTACTTCTTAGCTGCTAATGCTATGGTGGCCCGATTTTGATGAATGATACCTTTATCTAAAGCTTGTGACACCAGTATAAATACTGTCACAAAATATTCATACATTGGCACCATTCATTTCTAAGCATAAAAATCTGGACAGTGGTACCCTTCGCAAATTTCCGAAAATCAATTAATATTCAATAGCACGCAATAGTCGTTCGGATTTAATTATTTTAATAAAATTCTATTTATAATATTTTATAATATATAATATTTAATATTGAATATTATAAATTTTTGTTGTATTAGATTTAACAGCAGTACACTCAATAACCTTTAGCAAATATGGAAATGAAATAATTAAATTGTAACTTACAGGCGAAAACATGCTATTTCAAACAGTATACGGCTAAAAGTAACCAATTCACTAATAGTTTTGTTTTAAGGGAACTTTTGCAGATTACACCTAAAGGGTGGCGCACAAGAGTTGCGGATAAGCGATGGCAGAATGCAGAGCTGCTCATTATAATTATGATTGTCTTGTGCTATGTTAAATATTTGCTACTGGGAAACTGGACCGATTCTATATAGATCACTTGGTGTCAGTATCCGGGTGTAGTCTATCATGACTAACATTCCATCCACTACTTCAGGTTTGTTATATGTAACACTGAAGTACGGTGGTGCCCGGCATTCCGGATGTTCCTGGTTCGTCTTGGGCCATATACACTCTAGATATCAACCAATAAATAAATAAATATCTGTTGTATAAGCCGTGTCTGCAAAAATAATCCGATGTGCTGACATTTTCTGAGAAGCCTCCAATTTGGTGTCTACCACTATGTCCACTGCTAATGTCTATACATCTAAGGAAAAATTCACTTAATCATGATAAAGTTGCTTTGAATTAAATTCAGCAATACCGTGTACAAAAATTGATGAAGCAAATTGGTTGCTAGAAAATCTTGATGATAATGATGTGATACAAAAAACGCTAGATGATGAACTGTAGGATAACAGTGAATACAAATACGATGGATGTTTAATATAAACTATAGATTAAATATAAAACAAAGTACTCTAATCTGAATATATTTCAATAAAGGTACGCCAACTATAGAATTTTGAAATTCTGAAATATGATCTTACTTCCTAAGACAGTGAATGTATCTAATACATGAATTAAAGGCCAATTTCAAACCGTATTTAGAATGATAGTCTCAATTATAAATAAATATGTCCCATAGCTAAATATAGATATTATCCAACTTTTTACCAATAATACCTTGATTGAAGTTGGCGTTATGTTACTCAATCTCCTTAACGAGTATAATACAAAGTTCACTTTTTTACAAATTTAATTGACATGTGTAATTGACATGTGTTAACGTGCCATTAAACAAAACGCCAAGATTACTAACATACTCAGAAACAACTAAGTTCTCACCAGAAAGTCGTAATGGAGGCAAATTAATATCAATTTAACGCTTATAAATTGGAAGAACTTGAGTTTTCTATGCATTTAAAATCAAGCCATTAGATTGAGCCTAAGAAGAAATCGATTCCAAATCATAATTAAAAATGTCATGAATTTTATTCATTGGACCAGATATATATAGTTGAAAATCATCTGCATAAACATGGTATTTTGAGTGTAATATTCTTAATGATCATTAATATAAAGTGAAAAAAATAAGGGAGCTAAGACAGAGCCCTGTGGGGCTCCGGATAATAATAATGTCTGTTTCGAAAACACGCCTTCATGTCTTCAAATAAGAAATTATATATCTGGTTGAGAATTTAGAAAATCTAAAGTAAAGTCTCAGCTTCTGTGCCAGTAACACGTGATTAATGCAATCAAATGCTTTAGAAAAATCAAGTAGTACCAAAACAGAAAAATAAGACTGATTCATACTATGTAATAAATCGTATTACACTTTACTTAAAGCCGTAGTCGTATAGAGCGATTGCATCTATACCAGACTGAAATGGATCTAGCAAATTATTTTCATCAATAATATTGCCTCATTTGTCGATATATAAGAATCTCAAATACTTTAGATAAATAAGGTAAAATACTAATCGGCCGAAAATCAGATGTTTGTGAAGGTGTTGAGACTTTAGGTATGGGAATAACAATTGCTATCTTCCTCGAATCAAGAAAAATACACGAAGTAATTATGTAATTGAAAATATGTGTACAATAAGGTAAAATAACAGGTAATAATATTTTTATGAGTTTAGGTAACTTATAACTTGAATTTATAACTTGAAGAAGCGCCATCGCAACCTCAGTTTCACTAAATGTTGTAAAATTCAACTCATCGCTGAAATTATCATCCACGTGCATGGTGGTTGTTTGGATTTAGATTTTCAAAATAAAACTTACTTTTAGAATCACGAATAAGACGGGTAGTCATATTGCGTAATTTCTTGTGAAATAGTCATTTCTATTTTTACTTTTACGCCACACTAGTAAAGCACCATCACGTTTTTTCATGGACTCCAAGATAGCAGAATTGAACCAAGGAGCTAGCTACCTTGTTATAAGGCAATTTACGCTTGATAGGGACGTGATGGTTAAATAATTTTGTAAAAATATTATTGAAACATTTAACTTTACTGTTTACATCGGAACATAAATAAATCCTTGAACAATCTTCTGATAAACTGTCTTTAGTAAATAATTCCTCATTTAGCTTACAGAAACGAACTGATATTTAACCTTTGGCCTTGGATATTGACATCTATAACACATAAAAATCATGTCATGATCAGAAATTCCATTGATCACAATCCATGCTTGCTACCATCATTAAAACCAAAGTGGAACACAATCTCGTATTGGAAAATGGCAAAATTTCAATAGAGAGTGAAATCATTGAATCTGCAAAGTGCCTAGCTGCCTCTACTGGATCGACCATATTTAAATGGAAATCACCCATAATTACAATACGATGATATTCATTCACCGAGTTTGATATAAATGCAATAATTTCATTAGCCTGTGTAATGGAACACACACGAGGATTATATAAAATACCAACAAGCAATTTACCACTGGATAGCATTATTTCAACGAACAGGGCTTCAAACCGAGTCACACTACTTTTGTTTACTTTTTTCACTTTTAAGTATTCTCGTATAAAAAGGCTACTCCGCCCATTCTCGTAATAGTATTTTCCCGGTCATTTCTGAATAATGAAAATCCAGGAATCTCAAAGGGGCATTTAGGCATACTTTCACGAAGCCATGTCTCTGATACACCAACAATAAGTAAACTGGTGGATGACATTATCTGTGCAAATTCGTCAATATGAGCAGGTATACTACGCGCTTTAATATGATAAATATTCAGACAGTCAGCAGTGTTTTCTATATTCGAATTCCAAAAATCAACATTATCATCATTTTCACGAATACTATAACTGCGGACCATGTTCACGTAATGTATCAAATAATTAAGTAGATATAATAATGCCACTTTAAATTGATTAATGAAACTATGTATTATGTATAACTGAAAACTATTACTAAATTTGTTACTATTACTAAATCTGTTTTTAAGAATTTTTTCAGAAGTTGCATAGCAAGAGGGTAAGTTTTTACTTCAATAACGGCCAAAGCACACGAAAAGACTTAAAGAATTACACAGTTTTAATTGTTTTCTTATCTTCAATCACACAAAATCGTCATTAATCATTTTTTGATTTTACAAATTAGTATCCAAAGTTCATATTAAAATTATTATGATTTGTACGACGGAAAACACAAAACCATCTGTTTCAGTAATAAATCTTTCCGGAAAAACCAAAAAAA
Organism: Tipula confusa; assembly: GCA_963556175.1. Classification (NCBI taxonomy): domain Eukaryota; kingdom Metazoa; phylum Arthropoda; class Insecta; order Diptera; family Tipulidae; genus Tipula; species Tipula confusa. Next base: position 151,010,784 of record OY744477.1, read on the forward strand.
AAAAAAAAATTAAAATAAAAAAAATTTTAATTTATTATGTGAAATTTTTTTATTTTTTTCAAAATTTATTATGCCAAAATTGCATTTTATCATGTCTAAAGCATTTGGCTTTAAAATCAATTAACATACGAGTATATATCGCTCATATATGCATATGATACTTTGGTTGTTTAACCATAACTTACCGTACATAATAACCAAAACCAAAAATATTCAATCGATCGAAATTGATTTTGTTTTTGGAATATTCGATCTGCACGTTTTATTTAAGACAATAAATGTTTTGCTTTAGTTTTGTTATTAGAAAAAATCGACGCCGGTTACAGAGTAATGGTTAATGAAACTTGTCCGCAATAAAAATTAACTAAGTGAAAAATACGAAACTGATGGAAATGGAATGAAAGTCATCGTCATTCATTCAAAAATATTTCGGTTCTAAAGCAGCATGAGTCGGTCTTAGCCTTTAATACATCATAATTTGTATATTTTTTTTAAATAAAAAAAAAATAATAATTTCCAATTACTCGACTAATTTTTTTCAGTTATTTATTTTCGATAAAAATCGAAAAATAATTAACGAAATAATTAACGAAATAATAAAAATTCCATGTAGATGAGTATACAAACATTAAAATAATACAATTTGATACGTCACATAATAAGAAAGAATTTGTTTATTTTTATGTAGCCTAAGAATTTTTTCTATACGATTAGTTCTGTACACTATTTTTATGTATAAAGTATTTTTTCGTTATAATACATACAATTGATATAGTTCAGCATCATTGTTGATGCTTAACATTGTTGAGTGGTGATACATTTCAATTCCCAGGCAACTGCAGTATATTTGTTAAAAAAGAACGCTTGCATTGTGTAATGTGTAAGGCAACAAATCATTATTAATTTGTAGAGTTTTAACTATTTTTGACCCTATATAATGCTAATTAATCAACCGTCAAAACTATCAAGTATTTTTGATTGTGTACGTTGCAAAAATTCTCTATTTGATGCGCTGTTGGATCCCCATAACTGGATACCATATATTTATATGGGCATATGTATCGCTTTATATAGTAAAATTTTATTGTCCAGTGATAATCTTGATTTTCTTTCTATTAGCAAATTTTATTTTTATTTGATTACGCTTTGCTTCTATATGCTTTTTCCATGTAAACCTTCTGTCCAGATGCAACCCTAAGTATTTGACACTAGATTGCTGCGGAATAGTTACACCGTTCAATTTAACTTGTGGGCAGGTGAGTTTGTCGCCAAGTCTTTAGCCAGTTTTCAATTTTATTTAGATGATTTTGCAATTGCGTTGAGGCAGTTTGAGGATTTTTACAAGACACTAATATGGCTGTATCATCAGCAAATGTTGATATTATAGCTTCATTGCAAATGGGCCAATCGACTGTATACGCAGCAAGTATACAATTGAACCCAAGACACTTCCTTGTGGAACACCTGCGCTAATATCATTTAAACCAGTGGTTGCTGCGTTTTGTTTAACCAAGTATTTCCTTTGAAGAAAATAGTTTTCAAGAACTACATGGAACTGCTTCGGCAAAAGTTCTTTAACTTTGTATATTAAACCTCTATGCCAAACTTTGTCGAAGGCTTGGGCAATATCCAAGAAGACAGCATAACAATATTTTTTTTTCTTCGAAGGTGAGTTTGATTGCGTTGACAATTCTGTGAACTTGCTCTATAGTGCTGTGCTGATTTCGGAAACCAAATTGGTGATCAGGTATAATATGCCGTTCTTCTAGTACTGGTTTCAGTTTCCTTAGTAACAATTTTTCAAATAGCTTTGCTATCGTGGAAAGCATGCTTATTGAACGATATGATGAGATTTGTGTCTCATCTTTTCCAGGCTTATGTATCATTGTAATTTGCATATCATTCACTTTTGAGGAATGTAACCAGTTCGCAAGATTGCGTTGAGGATGTACGTTATTACTTTAATGCATTTGTCTGGTAATTCTTTAACCATTTGGATCATTCACGGTTTGGTTTGGTAGCATGTAGTTGTTAACTTGTTCATGTGGTGAGAATACGCTTTTCAGATGAATAGCGAAATCATTGGCTTTTTCTTCATCACTTCTTGCCCAGTTGCCACTTAGCAGTCTAATGGGCGAACACGAGTCTGCCGGCCTCTTAGCAGCTTTCTGTAAGGAATAGTCCGTTCTCTCTGTTGCCGAGAGTTCACTTAAATAGTTTTGGATACCTTCATATCGGCGATCTTTGCTGCTGCCACTGCCGTCGAATTTTTCGCTTTTCTTGTATTAATTCTTGGATGTTTTTAGGAAGTTTATTAACTTTTTCAAAAACACTGATGTTAGGTGCTGCTTTTTTTGCTGCTACTTCCAGTAGATCTCTGAGGTAGGCTTCTGCTGCATCAATATTTGCTGGTGTGCTAAGAGGAATATCCAGTAGGCAATTCTCTTCAATTAGTCTACTGTAATGATCCCATTTAGCTTTTTTATTTGTCAGGCGTTCCAATGCTTCAGTCTTTAGTGCAACAGAACTCACTGTTACAATTACTGCAGTGAATGATCGGATGATAAATCGTAACAATCTGTTGCCATAGCATTTGTACGTGCAATGCCTTTAGTTATTCAAAATTCTTTTAGATCAGGAATTTTCTTTTTATCCGTAGGCCAATATGTTGGATGCCCCGCTGATAGATAATCCAAACAAAGTTCATCCATAGCTTCATAGAGTTGCTTTCCTTTTGGAGTCGTCAATATTGAACTCTATTGAGTATGTTTTGCATTATAATCACCTCCCGCAATGAATTTATTGCCTAGATGGTTAAAATAATCTAAGAATTGCTTCTTTTTTATTGCGTGTTTCGGTGGGAAATAGACTGATGATATTACACAGTTTCCAGACCACTCCTCCAGGCTTGGATCTGATCTTTGTCATATTTCTCAAGTTCAAAGTGTTTTTGTCTCCTTTTAATCAACACAGCTGTACCACCATGTGCTTTACCATCAGGATGTTTAGTGTCGTATACTGAATACCCATTAATTTTGAAAACGTTTTTTTTTTTTGGTGAAGTGTGTTTCTGGTATGTCAATATTGTACTCGATAAGGTAAATGCATGCACCTCTGTTTTGTGTTGGGCAAGGCCTTTTGCATTCCATATGGCTATTTTGAGGACAGTCATTTTTGGTTTTTCACTACTAAGTGCATTAATGTGTTCATATTTTACATCATTAGATCCATGGTTCTCCATCATTGACTTAAAGCTTTGAATCATATCTGTAAGCTTGTTTAACGCAGTTGAGATGTTTTCTTCTTCATTAGTTTGAACTTTTGAAGATATGCCTTTAAGTACACTTGCATATGAAAAGTTTGGATAGTCTATTAGTATAAACTTTTTCTGGTTGTTCTTCAATATTAGTTTGATGTAGCTTAAACATGCGTTGCTCAGCCCTTTGCTTACGATTGATCTACAGAAGTCTCGTTAGTTTGTAAGACAGAAAAACGGTTTTCATGAAGTAACTCAACACTGGCCACTCTACTAAATTTTCTTACACTAGGACTTGCCTCTGATCTTGGGCTTCTTTTTCTTTTATTTTGATATCTGTCCATACCTGTTTGCACGAGTTTTTGTTCGCATTGACCTACCTCACTTTTTGTATTATTGTCTTTTGTCGACGATGCAATTACATTTATGTTCGTTGCACTTTGTTAAATTATATTAACTTTGTTTTCACTTTGTAAAGAGGAATTTGCTGTTGAAGCAATTTTTTGCTCTTTTTGTTGTGTTATTGGGCGATACGATATTTGACCGATTTTTCCTACATCTAACGATGACGTTGTGTGATAATATGCCCTCTTTAATTTTGGCGTCACTGATTTTGGGAAATTTTTCTTTTAGGTATAAAAATCCAGCACCATCGCGATCCAATGCTTTCGCAAAATTTTTCATCAGGCCAAGTTTTATATGAAGAGGTGGTAAAAATATGTCATCAGGTTTTATTAAAAGAGCATGTTGTACATTTTTCAGTCCTGGAATAAGAGATTGTCTTTCGGGCTAATATTTCTTAAAAGTATGGAAGGAAGTTTATTAACAGAACAGCCTTTAAACTTGTTTTTGAAGATAAATAAACGCTACTCTTCGATTTTGTATTGTATCCCCAAAACATTCATAATGCCACAGACATTGTGACAAGATATCAGATCGTTATCCTGTGAGAAAAAGCTTTTCAGCCGAAAAAGGGTTATTTTTGTGTTTGGTTGCAATAAATTTCATCCTTTTAATCTAGACCCCAATAGTTCTCCTTGTTGTTTTGACAAACTTAAATCACGAATTAAATCATTGAGCTCTCTTTGAGACAGTAGATGTGGTTTTAGTCTTCATTAAGATAAATCGATTAGGAAGCTACTTGAAAATCAGGATCGATACTGGCATTATCTGCTTCCTCTGATTCAGTTGAGAGATCGGATCGCTGAGGTGGCTCTAGAATAGGTAGATTTTCTAAAAGAATTGGAGTATAAAATAATATAAAAGTTGAATATACTAAACAGAAGAGTCATTATGCAGGAAGATTTTGGAAAAGTTTGGATTTGATAATTTTCCTTTGAAATCTTTATTTAAACTTGGTAAGTGAAATACAATTTAAATCATAGTTCAGTGCAGACTGCAGGCAATACTATAGTATCAAATCATCGTTTAAATCCAACTTGGACATATCGAGTCGATGGCGATTCCGCAGGTTCCACAACGCACGGTAGTTGGCGGCTGTGGTATGGTAGTTGCCTTCACTGATGGCAACACTCACAACAGCTACCAGTGACCGTAAGCTGTGAAGTTTGCTGAATCGTTATTACGGCTCGATACGCATTTAATATGGTATATTGGACGATGGTATTCGTTGTTTGATACCGGGTATAGTCCTGTCAGGATGTACGTTTTTTGGTTAGTCAATTTATTCATATGCATATAATCTTTAAAAGAATTTGATTGTTGGTAAATGATAAATATTTGAAATGTTTCTCGCTGTTGGTCAGGGCTAGACAGAAACACGTTGTGTAAGAAAAAAAAAACTAAAGTTACCTTTGGCTTATATACAATAAATTCTGTCTGTGCAAAAATAAATGTAAATGCCCTAGCCTATAAACAATTGATATATCCCCATGTTATCAGTATTTAACGGATGCACATGTACAAACTTGCTATAATGTTATACCATATAAGCGTATGTCTATAGTGTTATAAGTATATAGTGTATATAGTGTTAAATAACTCGTTTGCAAATTAAATTATTTTGTACAAATCATCATAATAATTAATTTTGGTGACCATTCGCTGCACGACCAAACAGAAAACTGAAAATATTTATGAAACAATATTAGATTTACAACACATATACATCTACAATGACCGATACAACTTTTTATTTACCTATAATTACTTTTATATCGTGTAAAAGTAGACTTTTAACATAATGGTGTACATTACTCGATCATAATATTCATATTTTGTGGAAACCAGTTGTGTATTTACGATGGTATGGTTAGTAATTTTATTATTATTTTCTAAACCAACACTATTGCGTAAATATACAATTGTTAATTTTTTTATTTTTCATAATAGCCTGTTTTTTGGTGATGATAATATGCTTTTACACCTATCCCTCGCTTAACGAAATTAAAATTTCGTTTTTTGTAAATAAAAATTTCGTAAAATGAAATTCAAAAAGGTAAAATATGTATGTAAAATAATTTCGTAAATCGAACTTTTATTGCGTTAACCAAAATTATAGTTTAATTTTGAAATTAATTAGCGTAATTTCGTTCAAATTAATTAGAGTTTTCGTTAAGCGAGGGATGGGTGTATTATATCTGCTCGGTGTATTGTTATTATCGGATTTCAATTTTTCATACTAAAGTTAAATTTAAATGTGGTTGTAATTTTTACGTTCACAATTATTTTTGTTTTGTTATTTTGTTTACCTAATCGCATGTAGTGATATATATTGCGTTTCAATTTGCGTATCTTTTTCTGTGGTAGTAGTATTAATATTGCAGTATTTTATTTTGTATTCATGCGATTTATATGTATAGTGATTTAAATTTTGTGTACATTCCGAAAGTTATACATTTTTTTTTACATTTTTTAAGGTAACTTGTATAATTCGCTAGAACTACTAATGCACTCTTGTTAAATATATATAGAAAAAAAATTGTTCATATCTCAGTGCAGACTGCAGGCAATACTAGTATTAAATCATCGAATCATCGTTTCAAATCCATCTTGGGCTTATCGAGTCGATAGCGATTCCGCAAACTCCACAGCGCACGGTAGCTGGCGGCTGTGGTGTTGGTAGTGCCTTTCATTACTGGCACACCACACAACAGCTACCAGTGGCCGTAAGCTGTGGAGTTTGCGGAATCCGTTATTCGGCTCGATACGCATTTAAGATGGTATATTGGACGATGATACTCGTTGTTTGGTACTGGGTATAGCCCTGTCAGGATGTACTTTTTTATTTTTTAAAACAGTTAAAACTTATTTTGCACTTATTTTTGCTGGAAATTCGCTTCACAAAGCCGTCTGTGTACAGTTTTGACACTTATTTTTATACCTCTTACACTGTTTATCTCACTTAGAATAGAATCCTTCTGTCTTCGTTAGGCTTTTTATTTCTTAACGAAAGAATTTGTAAAACCTTAAATTTAATTTATTTATTAAGAGGAAAAGCTCATATGGAATTAATTAAAAAACAAATTGCTTACATTAGGTATAAAAACCCGTTATCTTTTAATTACTGATTGCTTAAGTTCGTTTTCCGATTTTCGGTGCTAGGCAATACTTATGCACCAATTGGTATTGTAACGATAATAATAATTAAAATTTGGATTATACAAAAAAAAATTAAATTTTAGTTTTACATACAAAAACTAGCCAGTACTATTCTACTGAATTTAGTTTTTCAAGAAAACAAAAAGTAATACGTGTCTGGGTTTTTAGTATGTTTATGAGAATTAACTGAACTAAAATAAATTATTTAAAAAAAATATTAAAAAAAATTGTGTTTTGAGAAAATTGTAAGTCTATTTTGGCGAGAAATTTGATAATGAAGGTATTAAAGAACTTACTTATTTTAAATATTACCTTTAAAACGAGCCCTATATCATAAATATCGGATAATTAGTTTTCTTTTTATAGCCATAAACACCCTGTATTTGATACCCTATATTTTAAAAAACAACAACAAAACAGTACCTTTATTAGATGAAACGTAGAGAAATTCATCTTCTAGGTAATCGATGTCATCTGTTTCATCGTATGGTATTGTGGTACAGTTTGCATCTTGATGTAAAATAATATTTGGTATATGCAGCTATTTGTAATGCTATATACTTGTTCCTTTTGGCAATAATATACATTTTCGATGATTGAACAAGGTTTGAACAACATCATGTAAACTTTATGATTTAGGATTATTGAGTTTATGGTAATTGGAATTAATTCAGTATTATGGATAAGGAATTGGTTTGATATTTTAGTATGTTAGTGTATCATTGTAGAACTGTTGTATTTGTATCGCCATAATTATATTAGTATTATTGGAATATGCTTTAGTTCGAGCAACTCATAGATTTCTTCATCAGATGCGATGTTTACGTTATTTTTAATTAAATGTTTATGAATATATATCAATTCGACTTTATTTAACATATGCTGTGAAATTATACGAATTTTCGCTAGTGTTAGGATTTCGTCTACATTGTCTTAATTGTCTATACTATAGAAGTATTCTTGAATTAATACACTTTGCCAATATCTAGCTGTGAACTCTCGATGTGTTTCTTGTTCTGACTCGAGATGTTAGATCGTTAATGTGATAGTGCATTTATCGCATAGTTACCATTTTCCAGTTTTATTATCGCGTTTTGTATTTGTATTAGTCGTCATGATTTACATTTCCTGAAATACCTTTTATTATTGTTCCTAACCCATTAAATAATCCTCGTTTTGTTCTAATAGCTGGGTTTATATATTTCAGATTGTCTTGTAATCGTTTTAATTTATACTTGGCTATGTCTTCCCTATATGTAGGAAGAGTTTTATTATTTCTTCAATCATATTAATGTTATCACAAATTGATTCCAAGCTAATTTTTAAATCATTTAATTCGATAATATGAATTAATTTAACGTAATTTGTAATAATTCTTGCTTCCCCCAAATCCATCCCTAGGATTCCCTTGTTATTATCGATATTGAATAATTCGATGGATTGTTGGATAACCTAAAAAATTATATTTTTTTTAATACGCTGTTTGTGAACAGTTCATTTGTTAGTTAGTGACAACATTCGCATTGTTATCTTGAATAGTTTCGGGCTTTATGTATTTGGGTGCTAATTTATTCCTAGTTGAACTAAGCTCGAAAATAGTTTGTCCTGGTTCAAACGTTTTAGAATCTTCTCTATTTGTGTTCAAGTTATTAATATTTTTTCTTTTGTTTGAGGTTATGGTCTGCTACTAAATTTTGAACTAGTTCGTAATTTTTCCTAATATTTTCCAAAATCTGATTTGGTTGTGAGTTTGAACTTTTTGGGTTTGAATCGAAATGACGTAGATGTCCTCTGTATAGTTCGAATGGAGTAAAATTTGTGGATGTGTATATTGATTTATTATATGTTAGAATTGTTTCATCCATAAGCTCGAAGATTGAAATGTTTTTATTTTTTGAAAATATGATTCTGGCAATTTCTGTAAGTAATTGTTGAATGGAATCTGTCTACCGGACTATTTCCTGTGCTGGATTTAGCTGTGTAGTAAAATGAAGTTTGATATCGTACAATGGATATGAAATTTCTAAATAATTCTGATGTAAATTCGGTTGTGTTATCCATAACAATTTGTTTTGGGACACCGTGTTGGGAAAAATAATTTTGAAATTTTGAAATTATTACTATTGATTTACGACTAGTTATTTCGTAAGAAAGAGCAAATTTTGAGAATTTATCCAATATGGTTAAGAAATGTTTACTTCTCAATAGTAGTGTAGTAAATAAATTTACCTAATTTATCCAAAATATTATTTATATTTTGTAATGGGTATTTATCATCTTCAGTTTACTTGTTCAGCTGCCTATAGTCGATAACTAAACGCAATTTTTTATTTCCTTGTGAATCAGGCGACTGAGGCCAAATTGTATCCGTGTTTGACTTAAATTTGAATTTTTTGAAAATCAAAATCTGTAATAGTGGTCCGATTGGAGTCAATGATACCGCTAAGAATAGGTTATGTTGAGCATATAAAGTGTACCAAAGTTCAAAAGTTTATTTAAATCGCTCAATTATTTCTTAGCTGCTGAGCCAAATTGTATCCGTGTTTTACTTAAATTTGAATTTTTTGAAAATAAAAAAAAATCTTCTTTAAAAAGAACTAGATAGTGGTTTGATGACAAACCATTTATGAATTCTATATTAGTGATTTTTGAATAATTTTTGAAGAGAAGTAGGTCTAAAGTTGAAGAATTTCTACCGGGAACAAAATAAGTTGGTTCATTGGGGTAATTTAATAGGATGTTATAGTTTGGGGTTATGATGTTATTGAGAACGGTTTCAAAGTGATTTATGAATTAGTGTAGCTACTCTTCCACCATTTGTTATATTATTAGTATTTTGGTTAGTAAGTATTCTTTCATACTTGTAGACCAAGCCATGTTTCCGTGAGGAGCATAACTATACTCTTGATTGATGGATTTGGATGAAGTTTTCGAACCTCACTTTCATAGGGATTATGGAACAATGGTTTTATAAAAGGCACTTTACACTTTTTTATTAATGTCAATCATCATAAGTTCATGGGATGATATGTAGAATATGGCGATGTTCTTGGGAGCTTCCTGCGTTGACTTTGAAGATGATCTTGATGAGCTTCTTCATTCCATCGATGATATCCTTTATATTCGGGATCTGTTGAAGTTGCTCTACTTGCGCTTTGAGTTCCGCAAAAAGGTTTCCTGGTGTTGGTCCTAGCTATTGTGGCGTTAGCGTTGGAATTTTTGAATTCTGAAGGTTTTTGTACTACTAGTTTAAGGTGTTGCTGCATTTCCAAAAATGAACTGCTGGTATCTCGTGCTGGTATATAAGTTGGTCTACGTATGACCATCGTATCTTCTCGTTGTTTGACTCTTGCGCTTTTGTATCGTTCTTAAGCACTATATCCTTTGTAGTATGATGCATGATCCCCGTTGCAATTGACGCATTTCGCTGTCGCTTATGTTGTTGTTCTCTTGCCAACTCCAAAGAAACAACAATTTAGTTATAGCATAGTGTTATAGCTCTTCCGTGCTCATCAATTTTCTCAGCTGGGGTAATATTTTCCTCTGCAGATTCTCTTGGTTATGGTTGAAATGTCTTTTCTAGATGATTTGCAAACAGATATTCTTTTTGTGTAGGATTTCTAGCGCAGGTATCGTTGTTTTTAATTGAAGGAACCTGTAGGTTAGGTCTTTTCTGGCCTTGGTTACCTTCCAAAGATAATTGTCAGAGTCTTTATGTTCTGTTAGATTGTTTAGGTATCTATATTGACTGACTGGCTGGTTCGATTTCTTTGCCAGTTTTTATGAGCTTTTCTTGTATTTTTAATAATTTCTCTCACTTTTTCGAGATATGTTACGTTTTGATTTGCTTCCCTTATATGACTATGGTAGTACTATCCCAAGCGGCACTTTGTTTATTTTCTATAAATTTGTCTAGTTCTTGATGACTTATTGGGACTTGAACTAATTCTAGTTTTTAACATTTCACATTAAATTTTTACTGTAACAAATTTAGCTATACTATGCATTATTAATTTACGATCGCCCTATACAGCCTAAACCAACAAAAATAAACAAGCCATATAATTGTATATATAGGAATAAAAATGTCATCATCAATGTCTTATTCGTCATCATCGTATAATTCTCGTATATGATAATCAACTATAATTTTGTAAATTTTTTAATTAAAATTTACATAAAAATCATCATTTTTCATCACACAATCCATCGGAACTTAAACGGAATTTAATTCACAAAAATATCCGGAAAAAAAAATTAAATAAACAAAACTAAAATTAAACGAGATGAAAATTTGCAGTGAACATATCTCAAAAATTTCTGTTTGATGTTAAAAAAAAAAATTATTTCGATTTATCTCAAATGAAAACTGTTTGATAACTTGGAGTAAGTGTAAAAGAGAAAATGTTTAGCGAAGACATTTTATGAGTCTGTTTCAACGCCATTATCATGATATGATGTGTCCGTCATGAATAAAATGTAAATCGATTCGCGCGAATACCACAAAATCATCAAACGACGTGTCGCGACGTACAATAAAATTGTATAAACCCGCACGCACATATCATATAAGTGTGGCGCCCGACCTACGTTTTACATGTTATATATATATACTTTATACAGATTTTATGTATAAGTGTTTGTCATTAAAATGTTTATTTTTAATTTTCATTGTAGGCACGAAATAAGCCAGCCGATGGAAGTAGTCATATTACACAAAAAACGGCTGCGGGGCAAAAAGGTGTGGCACCCGGTCAAAAAGGTGGTGTACCTGCCAAAGCGACAGCACATTCGGCTAAACAACCTGCACCGGCCAAACAACAATTGGCAGCAGGCCAAAAACCATGTTCACAGCCTGGTACTAAAACGTCGGTACCATCAACAAAACAAGCGACACCGATTGCTACCACACCGTCGACTGGTGTTGCTAAAACACAGAAAAAAACAAAAAAAAAACATCAGCAACATGATTTGGTGGTTCGGATTGATTTGGTAAGTAATATCTTATTTCAAAAAATTGTGTAATTTGGTATCGATAAGCGTGTTATTTTCCGGGGAGCATTAAGAAAGTGATAGGGTGCTTAAGAAAGAAATGTTAAGATTGCACTATACTATATGGGACTAGAAATTGATATATATATATATATATATATATATATATATATATATATATATATATATACATAAATATATATATATATATATATATATATATATATATATATATATATATATATATATATATATATATATATATATATGATCGTGCTACATTTATTACAATGCTTTAGTCTGCAGATTAAGCTTAGCTAGTGGTTCTATACAACTGGAAAAAATCAAACTTTCTTTACTTCGAAGGGCCATCATTGTAGATAGTAACCTTTGTGTCCATGAAATCTCAGCATAAAATAAACATCATATAGTTATCATAATTGTATTTACTAAAAGAGAGAATTACACCAAATTTATATATTTAAGATACATTTTTTCAAGCAGCCATCCGATAATATCTACATACTGCAATCAACTCCAGAAGAAGAGTTTTTTCAGCCTCGACATGGCTAACGATAGTTTCTTATATAACATGGATTCGATTTTGTCTATATTATTTAGTCATTAAGTCATATCTTTGGTTTAATTCGGAAGGTTTGACCATAGTCGACTCTCATTGCTCTACGTTATTGCATTCTTAGAACTTCATTCATTGAATCACTTTTTTTGAATCAGCAAAAATGATTGGTATAGGAAAAACACTTTGCTTTTATACGTGCAATATTGTAAAATAGTTTTGCGTTTGTCTATATTTTTGACCATATTTTTGAGGCACTTGAATCATCCAGTTAAAGTTCTCATACCTTCATATATAGTTAATGCGTTTTATATTTTTTCCTCATCCCTGATTTAAATTGCCATTGCATCGTTGTAGTACTGAAGTCATGATGTTTACTGACAAATTTGGAGGTAAACCGAAACGATTTTAGAGCCTGGACGATCCGGGACAAACTCTTTGTAATTTTCGTTTGGTAAATTTTTCTTCCGGCCGTTTTACTATAAAGCTATAATTTCACTAATTTCAAATCGTACGACTTTTTTACCAACATCTAAAGGTTGCTATACCATTTTTCTTTGATACCTACGTTTTCGAGCCGTAGCACACTCGCAAGTTTTTTCTGGCCCCCTAAAATTATCCAATTAAATTGAAAGTTAGATCGGGATTGTATTAATAAGTTTTAGTTTATCAGAAAAGGCCAAAACAAGTTATGTTATGATCCTCCGAGTTCGTCATTTTTAAAAAAAAAATATTAGTTAACTCGACATTTTTGGTGTCGGATTATTTAGGAAGAATGAGCGTTTATATTAATGATGTCAAATAAAAAAGTTTAATGGGTGTTCCTGGTTGATTAGTAAGAAGTTCATCTTGATGCGTAGATTATTGAATAAAATAAGAAGTTTATTGATTAGTAAGAAGTTCATCTTGATGCGTAGATTATTGAAACATGCTCCTCAGACGTCGCACCCTGATTCCGGTAATAAAAAAAAATTGATTATGCTTAATCACATTATAAGCTACTTCTTCAGTACTGTGAATTGTGTTATCAGTTTAGACAACTTACTGTTGCTTCTATAGTTCAAATCATGATAAGGCGTCTTCAGCTTATTATTCGGTTTAAAATTATCACCAACATTTCAATAAAGATGGAATATATACATACTTATGCCATAGTAAGTTCCTTATTCCCACATCCGAAGTGTCGGTATGTGTCATATTAAAATGTTTGTTGAAATTAGGAACTATCAATATTTCTGATGATGATACAACTTCTTTCATTTGATTTTTTATAGGTACCTTTATCTTGTAAAGTTTGTTAAAAGCTTCGCTATGCAAAATATAAATAAAATGCCTATACTAACGCTAAACCGAGAAACAATCTTAGTTCCTAAATTTTATGGTTTTTTCAACTTTTGGGTAGTAGTTTCTTTGATTTGGCCCTTACGCCTTTGTTCATGGTATAGCCTAAAAACCCAGTTTCGTTCTGATAGGAATTATGTTTTGTCTTTGACGTTTTCGAGTTTAAAGAACATTTTTTTAGTGTCACTAAATGTTTTTCGCAGTTTTTTCAGAATGATAAATTCTATTGATTTTATCGACCGTTTTTGAATATTATAGACATATTTAAGAAGACAAACGGTTGCCAAAATCAGCTCCACAATAAAGAAACATATATAAGATATCTACGCATATCAAGCTGTTTTATATAAACTTTACGATATGAACATCCCCTAACTACATGAGCTATCTACACAAAACAGACAGCATAAAACGCAAATCCAACAATAAAATTACATAACAATTTTTCAATTATATCGTCTTATTCAGACTGTGACTTAATGCACCAAAACAGATTTATGGCAATACTTAATCCCATTTCCCATTATACGATGTGAAAAATACATATCACATTTGTCACGAATATAACACATGCGGTAATAAAATCTATAGCACTGAAATGGATATCAAAGTAAACAAAAATAAAAACTGACACTCTCAAGTCATTCCAAACACAATAATCATCTGTTTTTTTTTCGACATTTATAGCACAATAAAAAAAGGTGCGAGTACCTTGGTACAACAAATAACTATACACGAATTGTTGATCGTATAAACATCACATACACACACTATAATCGATCCAGATTTTCTTACATTTGAATTAAACTTTTCTTATTTATATCGTTCAATGTCGTTTTCCATATAATGTGGCTGCGAGTTTTGTGCGGTTATTATCTTTCGGTTTTATTGTTATTTTTATCAGATTAAAAAAAAAATATCGCGGCTTTAATTTTTTCTGTATGATAAATTTGGTTAGTGGATACTATATACTCATTATTGCTAATTTTTCGTTGTCGTTGTTGTTGTTGACAGCGAAATTTTCACTCAGTAATAATCATAATGCTAAAATTAGATTGAATTTTCTTCTTGAATCATTTATTTCCGTTTTTAAGATGTGAAAATTTGTATCTTATGTACAACAACAAACATGTAAATATTTAAGTACTTAAATTGGGAAAAAAATTTTTTTGTGGGAACCAATTTAATTTTTTATTTTTTGTACGGGAAATTGAAAAATGAATTTATTTTGGCTGATAAGAAAATTTAATTTACGCTTAATGTATGTCGATCGATTAAGAAAGTTGGGTAATTTTGTATTTTGCTTTTACATAGGTAAAAACTGGTAGTGGTAGTTACCTTTCTCTGTTGTTATTCTGTGTTAAGCGAGTGATAAGATATAATAGTGATTTTTTAGTCCGTATAAAAGATCGACGAAATTTTAAGGACTATCCATTATTTAATAAGTGTAATATAAAGATACAAGATTTTAAAGCAATTAAGTTTTAACTTAAAACTAAGTTACGAAACACACAAAATTTCTCATTCTCCAATAATATTTATGAGCAATTCAAAGTGTATGCTACTCGTATTTATTTGACGTCTTACTTTGGTAACTGGAATAAATGTTGGAATGGAATTTATCTTCAAGGTAATTGTCAATCTTTCGTTTATAAACGAAAAACGCTTTCGTTTATAAAAACCTTATACCAAATCTCCCAAAATGGTAGTCACACTTGTGTCTGGTAAAACTTTATGTTTTGTATTCTGTTTTTAAATTTTAGTGTCTGTCCTTTTTAAATTTTGTTGAAATTTTGTACATAGCAGGTGAACCACAAATATCTATACCTAGACCTAGTGGTTGAAAATATAACTAAAACTTTTTTTTGATCGTTTATCTATAAATCCATTTTTTGCTACATGTTAGAATTCTACAAATTATATTCAGAAGCTAGAAGCAAAAACATGACAGATTTATACTTTTTTAATCGGTACGTTTTACCGTTTTTGTTTGTAGGCTTACCCTGAGGTATACTTTTATGTTTATTTGTACCATGTTGCTTGATTATTGATTTGGCCATTACTTCTTTTATCGCCACATGCCTTTGAATATTGCCAACAGCATCCAAAACGTTGCAACTTGGGTTGTCTTGAATTAATAAATTTCCTTTCATCATTTAAAGACACGTAAAATCCACGTGCGTCAGAATCATCTGGATCACTGCTATAAGTAGGCTTAAGAGCAAATCATTGCTCAATAAAACTGCCTCATAGACGCCATACTTCAAAAATCAGGTGTCGCCTCTGTAACCGAATTGAAGCCAAAGGTATCTATATACCTTTGGCTCCAATTCGGTTACAGACACAATACCTGATTGTACCTTTGGCGTCTCCATAAAGGCAACGAATCTTTGGTCCCCATCATAAATTCGACGAAATTTAGTATTCTCCAGTATGTCAGTTTCTCGAGCCAAAATAAAATATTGTAAGCATTTATCATTTGTAATCTGCTAAATCTTTTGCCATATCATAATTTCTATATCTTATAATTTTTGGAGTTTTGCGTATCGTAATTTTTTTTGGTAGTAACGTTCTATCAGAAACCGAATTGAGTGAGAGTATGGCTTTTCAAACCAATTAACTTCTAACGATCTTCAAAATCTTCCGTTTTCATATTTTTTTTTTCTTTATCTGTCTCAATAATATCATATTCCGGATCATCCAGAATGCTGATTCCTCTGTTTGTTTTGTTTACGTATTCAACCATGTATTGTGCGCACGAATATTCTTCGATGATTAATTATTCTTCGATTTGAAGGATTAAGACTGTATTTTAATAAATACTCGCGGTCTGGTTATTCCAGCTTAAATGATATTAATGTACTCTTCATCTGAGAAAATCTCATTATACTGGTAAAAATTTTCAATATCGTCGTAGCCATTTAATTCCAAATTATTTCTTATAAATTTGTATAGTGAGTTTGCTGAGCCTGTAGTTGTGGGTGCGATATTTTTTAAGACATACGAGAATCAAAATCTTACGCATAGACGTAAAAGGTGACTCAAAACAACATGAGGGTTTTTTTGAGTCCTATTATTTTTAATACATATAAATGTGTGGTGGTGGGTTTGAAGTTTGATGTTGCCATAAGCCTCTGATGAGGATACTGAGATTAATGTATCCATTATAGTTCAATGGCTGCTTCATAATCTGTACCTTTTTTAGATGTACCTAGTGCTTCTTTGGGTGCAATATCTAACGTAGGTTGATACTCAACCTAACTTGGGTATCTTGGTTCTGTTCGTCAGGTTTAGTCATATAGAACCTGTGTTATCTTATTGGAAAACACATTTTATCGTAGATTCTACAAGCTTGCACACTTCGGACTGAGTTGAACAACTCTATCAACAGCAATGATCATTTTTTCGTAACCGCATTATATGCAATAACCAAACCCAACCTACAGTTTCTAGTTAGTAATTTTTACTACATTTTACTTCATTTTTCGAAGACTATAATATTGCTGTCAATCATCAGCATAAAATAAATCGAAATATGTTCTATTTGTTGACGGTTCATCAGAGTTCTGTGACAAAATAAAACAAAATTATCATTACCGAACATTTTAAAACTGCCGCGGTTAGCAATATATAATTTTTGTGATAAAATTTATATTTGTCACACTGTAACATTATCTATTAATCATAATTACCTGTCAATATTGACAACCTCTATCGATTAGTACTTTGTCATCGGGTGACCCAATTGTGAACAAATGTATAAAATTAGAATATATATTTTTAACATTTTGAAGTGGGAAAATAAGTTAATGCACGTTTACGATGATTACTATATATATTTTATAGACGTATATTTTCATAAAATTATATGCCATTCAAGATTGTAAATAACCTGTCAATATAGTTTGTCGCAGCACAACATGGCGTAATTTAATATAATTTATGTCTATGTTATTTTATGCTATGTTTGTAAATTAATTATATTACCTAATCGAAATCTGAAAATATTTGGAAAACAGCGTGGAAACATTTTATTGATATATGCTACAGTCCAATCATGTGATATAACTATATGAGTTCTGTAATCAAATTGTGCAATCAAAATGTAATCAAGTTAGGTTCGACCAATTAAAATCTACTATTGCAGAAAACATTAATTGATATTCAATAATACAGCCAATCATTAAACGATGAATTCAACCTGCTTACTTAAAATATTTATGTATTGACCGCGTCCTATTAAATATTCAGTCTATGTCGTTAAAGCACTATGTCGTCAAAAAGCTAGTATATTGACTGCAAATGCAGCATTAGCATTATTACCTAATAATCTTGCAAAAATGGATGCACAATTTATCAGGACTATTACTATAAAGGAGAACACTATCTTCCACCAATTATAGATTATCGACAGATCATTAAGACGCATCTTAGTTTGAGAATGAGGAGCTATAGGGGGAAATATTGGATACTTTACTATAATGCCTTAATGGCTAATTCACTTATTTTGTAGAGACAGAAAAAATATTTACTAAATCTGGGAATTTGTACACACAATTCAAATCATAGCTAGGTGGCAAAACCATTGCCCATTTATTTTTCAATAAAAAAATTATTAAAATTCGATTTTTAATCGAAAATAATTTAGAGTTTTCCAATCACTAATTAAGGCTAAAACTAAATTCAAACACTACCCATCTCGATCCAATCAACTTTTAACTATACTGCGCCTGAGTAAAAAAAAACTTGATTAGATATTTTTATCACTTAATACCACCGATACAAAATATAACACTTTATCAAAATGTTTACCACCTGCTAACATTTTCCCACCTAAATCACCTAATTACACATTACAATTTTCTATAAATTTCACAAAAAAAAACATGAAAGTGAAATTCAGCGACAAAAAATGTGTCAATATTTTTTCAACATCACACAACTTTATAGTATGTATATAGTTATAAGCACCACTCGTCACATTTTCTCGACAATTTTTTATTTTCTTTTCTAAATTTTAATCGTACATCGACAACGAGCTCGCTTTCTTGAAATCACTATATACACACAACAAGATAAAAAAAAATATATAAATGAAAAATTTCATGAAAATTCTACTTGTTTTTCTTCGCAATGTTATTATATATATTACTACAATTTTCTTTTTCTATGTTATTTTGTTTTTCTTTTTGACAACTGACAAAGAAAATTAAAGAAAAATATTTTGAATTATATTATTATCATTGTGGGTTGTCGTTTTCAGTCGCGCACTATAAAAACAACATTTTGTATGTGTAGTATATACTTTGTTGGGAAATTTTTGAATAGATAAGCATAGGAAAATTAATTTTCCTTGTAATCAAAATGATTTTCTTTTTATAACTATTTGGCTAAAACAAAGTGATAAATTGTCAAGTAAATTATTGTGACGTAATGACGTAATTTCCTGTTTTTATTTAGAACATTTTGTTCTTTCACTTTACTTGACAAACAAATTAATATACAAATTTGACAGATTATTTTGGTGTCAGTAAAATAGATTTTGGTGTAGAGTATGTCTATATCGTTTCGTATTTTATAAGGAGGTCCCAGCAGCTTTTGATCTATGTTTTTTTAAAGTTTCGTAGTGGTTCGCTTTCATCATCTGCATCGTATAAATTTGCATTGGTGTCGGCCTATATGTATTTTGGACTCCAACAGGATAAGGCCAAAACGCTATACAATACGCCGAGGAAATACAAACCGTGAACCGTTTACTAATCAACTGATTTTATCTTGCGTATGGGTCACGAAAGTCACATTTAATAGTTGTATTTATAATACCAAAGCATAGTGCTCACTTTTGCGATAATGAAATCCTATTGTGACCCAAATGTAAGGTTAGGAGTGAAAATGGAAAAAATTCCTTACAACTGGAGTTGAATAAAGTCTATTGACGAAGTATTTGAGAGCACAACTTATGATAAATGGCAATCTGTCGAGTCTAAATAATTCTGAAATTTCACGTGATTAGAAATGTAATTGAGGTCTAATAATTTTAATGTCATCGGCATACAAAAGGCACTGTGTAAAATCAAAGCACTTAATCTCGTCATTATAAATATTGAAAATAGTAATGGCCCTTTTTGACGACTCCCTGAGATAAATGGAAGCATTTATTGTTTTAACAAATCGCGAACGTATTAAAACTCGCAGTTCAATTTCACAAGTTTATTTATAAGGGTTAGATGGCTAACCTTTTCAAAAGACCTTAATAAAATCCGAATACACTACGTCGCTCTATCTTCAGTAAGAAACATGATGTGTAACTAGAAATTCTTGGACCATAGACTCAATAGTTTCGAAATGGATGGGAGAGTGTCAATACCACGATAACTACTAATTTCATTGCTTATGTCTGATTTAAAATCAAACGAGCCATATTTTCCAGGGATCCGGTAAAATTGCAGTCCGAATAATTAAATTAAAAATAATGGTTAATGGCACTGGTAGGTTATTAATGGCGCACTGCCAGCATATTCAAAATTATTGCTAATCCTACTGCTTTGTCGCAAATAATGCTTTTAAGGTTTATATTCGGGCTTAAAATAAGGCGCAAAAAATTTGGGTAGGTCACTGCCGGGAGAGTTTTAGGTCCTCACACGACGAAACCTTCAAACACATGAAGGTGACGAGATTGGTTTGAACGCTGATATTTATATTTAAAGTATGTATAACACGAAGTATTCTGCATTGCCGATAATAATGGTCAAATACGTCCACATCGTTTATCACAAAAAAAAAGACTGACGGTGTAATTAAAAACCATAACATTAAAAGAAAATACACATTTTCTTGATTTACTTTATTAACTTGAGTATTGTTTCGTAATTACACAAATAAACTTTTTTTTTTGCTTTTGGCCATTTTTCTCGTCTGATTTCTTAATTCAATTCAAAAAGACAAAGTTATTTTGAAATTTAAGATTTTCACATCTCACATAATTTTCTTCAATCATTTTTTTTTTTTTTTTTTTGTTGTATTTTTATTTTATTTATTATTTTTTTTTTTTTTCAATATTGTTTGGGTTCGACAAATCTTTCGAAAAAATAAATAAAAACTTACAAAATGACAACAATTTTGGATAAAAATAATAACAATGGGAAACAGCATAATGAGGAAAATTACAAAAATGAATATCGACGATTGAGAAGTTTGACAAGTATGACGGATGTTCAACAACAATGTGTAAGTAAAATAATATTATCTAGTGTGTTAAAAAATAAAAATCGTGAAAAAACTGCCGACGAGCGAGATGAAAAACATATACGAGATTGTATATATAGTGTGCGTGAAATGAAAAATGTTCGAACGGAAAATAACACATATCGACTAAGTTTTATTTTTGTATGTTTTTTTTTCTAACATACAAAATCTTAGAATAATAATAGTAAAGTACATACATACAAAAAAAAAAAAAAAAACAATAATAAATATCTGTATCTTTTTTCAGACAGAATATGGTTTATCTGAGGAACAGGTGGCAGGTATGTACGCTAATTTTCTTACTCATTTTTATATTATCTTTATTTTATTTTCGCGTCTATACGTTTGTTTTTATTATACAAATTGCGAAGTTTTTTTCCCCCGACAATTGATTTTTATTTTAACACGTTGTGTGACAGTGTGGCCTTATTCTCATCAAATACTTATCTATATAGATAAACACAAATAAATATATCCAATGCATAGTTGGCACGGTCATTGTGTGGTTTTGACTAAACGCCAAATTGCAGCTATTAATTTTATTACCTCTTTGAGTGAGGTTATTAAAAGTTCGGACAACTATTTGACTTTAATAAATTTTGTTACCAAAGTACCTGTGTTTTGAGCTAAATAAGTTTAATAATTATGTTTTCCGTTAATTATCAACAAATTTAAATCATTTTCTATTGTTGGTTACGGCAAAAAATACTTGATTTGGTATGTTTGCCGAAATACTAGCTAAAATTTTAAATGGCTATAAATCGGTTAGTTCTTAAAATAGCAATTGTACAGTATACCAAATTTAAAAAAAAGGCAACGAACTAGTTCTAAATAACTATAGACCGATCTCCCTTTTAAGTATTTCCACAGAGGTTTTCAAGAAACTTATAAAATGGCAGTTAACTCGACAAAAATATTTTTTTTCGAAATTAACCTTTTGCAAGACATGCTGCAGCTTTTATAAATGACTGCTTCTGGTTTCTTCCAATTGTCTTCCTTAAGTTATTCGACAAATGAAACTTTTTCTATAATTAAAACATTGCTGGCATAGATAGCTAAACTTAGGTACGAAAATACTTATTTTTTTTGACAAAATTATAAATTTAGACAGTTCTTGTAGATTTGCCGAAATTTGTGTTAAAATTTGTACTATGATGATCTCCAATATTATGTGTGACAGTTATTTGCGATGACATTAATATCGCGGCCACTTTTCATTCATCAGGCATAACTTCGCTTTACTATACTAATCGGATGAGGTCGAAAGATAGTTCCACAATGATTTCTTTCCAAATATCTAAAGTTAACGCAATCAACCCTGTAGTTCTTATAAGATTCCAATTCATTTGAACAAAATTTTCAGGTTATTCCAGATTCATTCCCAATTCAATATTTCGGAATTTTGGGCAAAGACTTTTTACTGATAGTATATTAAAAATTGAAGATGGGTGCACATTTGTAAGTCTGGTAAATTCGATTGATTATGATGTTGAAATAAATTACAACCTAAAATTCCAATCCGGGACCACTGAAAATTTCCACATAATTAAAGCAAATTCTACCAATCTTAATATTCAATCGTTTGTCATTATTGAAATCAAAAATTATTCTAACTCACCTAAATGACGAGAAAAGTGATACCATATTATCAATTGGCCGATCATTCAACGAAAGTATTGCAAGATCTCATATTATCGCACTTCTTTTGTCGAAGGTATTTAGTCACTAAATACTCACTAAATAATTAGTGATGCTTTAAAAGTCACTAAATAATTAGTGACTTTTAAAGCATCGATATTCCATCGAACGGTCTTTTGTGCTTGTCTGTTGAACGTAGATGACAGTTTGCACTTATACTTAAATATGACAAGCACATGATCGCTGTCCATGTCTGTACCTCTGTAAGATCTGATGTCGGATTTGCTGGTGGAGTGTCTCTTAGACACCATGACGTGATCGATTTGGTTTTCCGTTATTCGATATATCATTCGATATCCACGTTACTTTGTGGATTCTCTCGTGTGGGAAAAGCTTACTTGATAAAACTAAGTTGTATGTCATTGCCAGGTCGGTGACGCGTTGGCCGTTGAAAATTATTGCGATTTGAACATATGTCATAAGCTCGCACTTTATAAAGTCCTCATAAGTCCTGCGCTGGCTTTCGGAAGCGAGAGCTGGACAATGACCTCTAACGATTGTAGATTGTTATCTACCTTCAAAAGGAAGGTCCTGCGCTCAATCTCTGGTCCAATCAAAGTCGCGGACAACGAATATTGGATTCGTATGAACCACGAGATAAGGCAACTTCTTGGAGGCTGTGATATTATCGGAATCATCAAATTCAATCGAGTAAAATGGCTCGGCCACGTTATATGATCTCCCAACGAATGGCCAGTAAAGTGTTCCATCAACAAGCAGCCGGTGTTCGTCGTAGAGGAAGGCCCCGATTGCACTGGCGTGACGGCGTCGAACAAGATTTACATTCATTAGGATGTCGAAACTGGAGGACGAGAGCGATGGATCAAGATGGATGAAGGACCTTATTGCGGGCGGCGAAATCCCTTCATGGGATGTGAAAGCCAGAGAGAGAGTGAGAGAAAAAAATTTTCTAGTTTAAAACAATATACTCTTAAAGTGAATCCCGAGAAGTGTCAATTCCATTGTAAGGAGATTTACTACTTGGGACACTTAATAACACAAAAAGTAATTAAAACAGATCCGACCAAAACCGATGTAGTAAAATCATACTCAGCACCATAAATGGCTCGTGATGTTAAATCATTTCTTGGTTTTGGTGGTTACTACGGGAAATGTTGCCCGACCTTCTCCAAAATTGCAAAACAACTAAAAAAGTTTTTTACTAAACCTCCAGTCTTGCAATTTCCAAATTTTTCGAAGGAGTTTGTCGTTACCTGCGACGCTAGTGATATAGCAATAAGTTCAGCTTAATATATGCTTATTGAGTTTTATCTAAAGAATTGAACGATGTTGACTTACCTATATACATATGCTAGCAAGGTATTGAACCATGCTGAGAAAATTATTCGCCAATAGAAAAGGAAATTTTATCACCTTATCTTTATGGAAGAAAATTTACAATAGTAAGTGATTACAAACTGATAATTTGGTTGGGTAATATTAAAAATCCATCTTCAAGGTTAATAAATACAAAATCGGACACTAACCAGGTAGGTTAAACTATAATGAGAATGCATTAAGCAGTATTTTATAAGATAACCCAGAGTGTCACGTTGTAACTCGATTACAAGCCAAATCGTCAACCTTCGCAAAATAATTTAACAGCACCGATAAATGAACACAATGGTTGTTCAATTGCAACATCATCATCAACTTCTTTAATAAATTCTAAATTCTAATTTCTAAATTCGTGACATACGAGGGTTTGTCCATGTTTCCAAGTAGATGAAAAATGTGCTAGCACAATGTGCTTCATTTCGGGAGTATAGACCTTTATTCTTACATAAGTCAGTCTGATTTTTGTAGCTATAGCATTAACGTTACTATAATCACTATTCTGACGTCGTGCTCCAATAAAGATCCCACCAGATCATCTAAATTATTGCAAATTAATGAGTTTATGCAGTGCAGGCGCATGAACACAAATCATTGACAGGTTGTAGTGTACGTAAACGTAGCAGTCACATATACGATTATCGACTGCACTGAAACCCAAAACAGCGTCTTTTACCTGGTGTTCAAGAAAAAAACTTAACACCTAGATTGTCGAGATCATCTCCACTGTAAAGCAATTTATAGCCTCGGGACATTTTGGCCTTCGAATTTCTTAGAGAGCAACGAGTTCTAAGCTATATTTTTTCTTAGCTGATAAAGCGCCATCAAACGCGCCTGGTTTTCTTAGTAACTGCACGTTTCACATACCAATCCTTAGCTGCGTGTCCGTTAACTTAAGGGGAGGTCTGGTAAAATTTAGGCGGTAATTTTGGTTGATAATTTTAAGAATCAGGTTTTAACTATTATTTTGTTGTTTTTTTTCTCAATTCTCAGTTATATAATTTCAGAAACAAGTTTAATTTTAAAAAACCATTTATTAAATGTTAAAAAAAATATAACCTTCTAAGTTTTTCGGCTAGATAGGTTTGTCATTTGGTAACGCTGAAATGCCAGTTTTTGGTTGCCGTTGATAAGTAACAAATGGTTTGACTGTAATTCCCGATGGCCACATGGTTGGTGAATAAATCAGGTCAAGATACTTTACATCAACACCAATTTTAAAACTTATATGATTTAGTTTACTCCGATCGGTCTGTTTTGCAACCAATGTTGTGACTGTAAACTCATTAATGTCTTTTACTTTTGATTTTAAATATTTTAAAACTTGTTCGTCTGTTGTGGATGAGTGTAGTGGCGATATAATTAAATATTCTCGCTGTACGGCTGGTTTTAGTAGATCCGAACTGGGGCCATTACCATGAATTGGATTCATAGTTTTTGTTGAGGCTGTATTTGAATTAGTATTATGGTTCAGGAGTTCATGTAGGCGATTTGATATATTTGAAAATAAATCGATCGTTATGTCTAGTTTTGATGTGATTTCATTCAATTTCTCAATATTATTGTTTTGTATCAATATTCTTTCTTGAATTTCTAGCATTCTATAGTTTTGGGCGATCAGCTCTTCGAATTTGTTAAGAAGTGGATCAATTTTAAGTTGTGGTGAACTTGCACGTATCTCTGGTATTTGAACTAATAACTTCGGTAATGGTTGGTTATCACCATTTTGTTGTTCTACATCGTGTATACTTTGGGATTGAGGACGACATTCGTTGCAGTTCCATTTAATTTTACCCGCCAAAATATTATCAAACTCTGTTTTCTCCAAATTTAAACATTTTCGATGGAAATGTCTTTTACATTCGCCTGCGCATTGTACACCCGGTCGCACCACTCGTGTCACATTCGAATTACAAATATCACAAATTGACATTTTTAAATGTAAACAAATCGTACAACGTGACACCGATTTACACAAATGCACAATTGTTTTTGTTAATTTGGTCGACGCACCAACTGTATCATCAATCATATGGGTTATATGTGTCACATTGACATTTAAAATTGTCACTTGAAATTATTTCTTAAACCAATAACAACTATAACACTTTTATTTTTATTATTAAAAAAACGCGAGAAGTTATTTTGTGTTTACTTCTTTTTACATCGCGGCCTAACGAATATACAAAAATACTATTTCTAATTCTTAAAAAAAAAAAACGTAACAAGTGTATATATGATTTAACAATACCGTTTTATAATTATACTTTTAATTT
The DNA here is from genome assembly GCA_963556175.1 of Tipula confusa. Classification (NCBI taxonomy): domain Eukaryota; kingdom Metazoa; phylum Arthropoda; class Insecta; order Diptera; family Tipulidae; genus Tipula; species Tipula confusa. The sequence goes on from OY744477.1 coordinate 151,037,065, forward strand.
TCATTTTCATTTTAAATATGTAAAAAAAAACAAACACACGCCTTAAAAAATGACTGTCCGCACATAACGAAGGAAAACAATGAAAAAAAAAATTTTTTTTTGTTCTTAATAACTAACATGAAATATATGTGAAATGTAAAGTTTTTCATGTCGGAAAATAATACAAATTACGTTACGATTAATTTGCCTGTATATTCATAAGATATGGTGTATTCGAATATAAGCACAATTTATATGATCTAATGATCATATTAACTTTTAGGTAAAACCGCCATCTGTTTGTGGTTGAAATATTTATTAGGATTTTTAAATTTTTTTTTTCTTTGTAAAATGAGTTCATCGAGTCTGCGGTATTTACAATTTTATAACCTACCTACTGTTGATGCCAACTTGATTTTAATTAATGTAAACACTTTCCGTCATGACGACAAAACGCGTTTATCTCATTAACTTGGTTCGATATTTAGATTTATAGAACTTTTGAAATATTTTGAAGGTCGTGTCCCCAGGTTCTAATGTCCTATTTATGGCGTTTTAAATTATCTATTAACATTTCAAGCTATACTGATTACAAACTACATTAACTGTTATTTTAATGCAACCATTGGTTTAGCTGTCAAAATTGCAATTCAAATGCAATAAACAGCACGCATAGCTAATTGATCATAGTTTTATTAACTATTTATTTTAATTATTTTACATACGATTCAAACAATTCGATCGTGTTTCGTAATTGTGTAACTTTATTGTGGCTTACCGCTGATGCGGTGGCTCCCAAAACTAATACAAATTTCTTAATTTGAAAAATTGTAGTCGTTTAAACTGAATCAGAGCATCGTTGGGGATCATTGGTATTCGTAGTAGAAATATATGTTCTCCTTTTCACTTATTATGGATGCCTCGATGATATTACCCATACATTTTTTGACTACTTATCTAATGCCGTTGCAGAACTTTGGCGCGTTCAGATTACATAGAAAAATAATAGTAGAACCAATTTTTAGTTGTAATATATGTGACAGTATTCCTGGTAGATCTAATGAATTTAAAAACTCGGTGGGGAAATTAACTCTTTCATTTTCATCAACGGCATCAACAAATTTAAATGTAGGAATATGTATTTCTGTGTCCAGCATATTTTGTATTTTAATATATTGATGGCATTAACATAAACATTTTTAGCCTCCAAAATAGCTCTTTCGCTTAAACATTGGTTCCTTTCAATTTCAATAAACTGAGTAGAAAATCTCATATTTGTTGTTAATTTAAATGTGTGGGCGCGTTACACCTTACAAAGGATGAATACGTGTGGCATTGTGTTTTTCCAAATGTGTCTGAAGTTTTACAATTAAATCGATTAATGACGTCATTTTTTATTCCAAAACTAGTTGTATTCATTACAAACAGTAATGTCATGACGATCGATTGAAAAACGGCCTGCGGTAGTAGTAATTTTTTTATTTATTACCATTGCAGGTTACAGGTAAATGCTATTCCTTTGCTAATTTTTCATACTGATGAAAAGAGCATTTAATTAAGGTATCATTTAAATTCGGTTGTTTATCAGGCTGTAGCGACCAAACTACATAATTAAAATAAAATAATTTGTATTTTTATACTCCGTATTGACATATTGAGATAGTGGATTATATAAATTCACCAAAAAAATTCAACAAAATGCACTTTGTGCATATTACAAATCTTTTACATATTTGCACATGAGACGATATTAATACGCTTACTTTATCTGCACACCTCGCCGGAAACTGCTACGCTTTGAGAATTGTGAAATTCACGTACAATATTTACTAAGCATTTTCAAAAGAAATAGTCTGCTCCATACGTCATATTTTATTTAAACAGGTAATTTTTACTAATCTTTAGTCCAATATTTGCAACTTAAATTTGGGTTAAAACTGCTAATCCAAAATCTCTGTTATCAAAAATCAGTCTTAACTATCACACGGCAAAATTTTACACGGCACATACCCATTTTAAAAAAGGTTTGTGATAGTTCAAATTATGGTTTTACTCAGCAAAATTATTAATAAACCCTAAGCCTTTTTTTCAGTGATACGACGTCATTAAAATCCAAAATCAAATTACATTAACACTAAAACGTAAAAAAAAAAATTATAGTTTAAAACCCTAAAAAACACGCTTTTATAGGTACTGCACTAAAAATCAAAATATCATTATCGAGCCCATTCTCCTTGTTTACACCGTAAGGATTAGAGTACAAGCCATGTTTGGATTTAAGTATGATATTTGAATGTAAAAGCGTGGGACGGTAATATCTCGGTTAAGATTTGAGGTATAACTTAATTTTTTAAAGGATGAATCATAGAATTTCGGTCTACCTTCATCATAATTTTAGTAAAGGTATGACTAACTTGACCGCTGAGGTTTATGTTATGTTTCCGTTTAACACAAACTTTTTTGTTGTGTATTTTTTTTTTTTTTTTAGTATGACTTTTATTAATTTTTCTAAAATTGTGTTTTCTGAGGGTGTTTTTTGCCCGATATTCCAATATTCAAACAGATTAAAACTGACAAAATTAACCTCCCAAAAATTCTATTCTTTGAAAGGAACCCTTATCTTTGAAATTCATAGATGCTCTGTAATTAGGATCTTCTATAGCATAAGCAAACCTTAAAGTGTTCAAGCGAGAACCATGAATTTATTTAGGATTGTCCAACTACTAAAACGAAATGTACTTGTAGTAGTCGTTTGCTCATAAAACATCGGTCAAAATGTATACATAAAAAATAGCTGTGAAATACACGAAACTATTATTTTATTAACCTTAAACTGCCATAGTTATTTCTATTTGTACTTCCCGCCTAAGATTAGAATTAAGATTCGATCAATACTAAATCTTTGGAAGTAGTACTAGTTGTTACTTTATCGCCGTCCAAGGTATCATAAAATGATTGGTCATGCCTTCAGTCTCGTATTTTTATTTTCTTCTCAAGGTTGCCACATTTTCCTTATTATAAACAGTACCAGTCGAGCCACATTTCGTAATGAAAATGCTTCTGAAGTCACGCATGGTTAACATTTATTAAGAATAATGCCCGGTATCTTTTTGTTCTTCATAGATTTTACAGAAGACATTAAAATATTACGTATAAATCAAAAGGGTTGCAACAATATTTCGCTACCCAGAGTGTAAAGATGTTTTAATCGGTGCTGATTATTTTTGGACTATTGGAACCCGGGCAAATCAGAATTAGTAATAGTGGTCTAATTTTACAAAATACAGTATTAAAACTATTAGCTGGATTTCCTCTGGAACTTATGAAGATAACATAGAAAACAATTTAGTTTCAATGTTCGCAACAAGTGAAAACATTGATTTAGACCAAACATTGCGCAATTTCTTGGAGACCTTTTTCAAAACCTAATCCATTCCAGTCACAAAGAGAATCATTTTACGAGGCACACTTCAACTCAAATTTAGTTATTCTTATTATTATTAGTAATAATAGCAAATATTTTCCATCGCAGCTGACGTCGAAAAGGTGTATCGGCAAGTTCAACTTCCTTCCAATGATACATATCATCAAAAAGTAGTATGGTGCAGATTGAAAAAAATTGCTTAGACCTTTCTTAGACTACTTCGGACTAATTCGTGTTGGAAGTCGTTTACAAAATTCTAAAAACTACCATTTTCTACCAAACACGTTGATATTTTGTTGATATATATAGGCATTCATATCAACAAAAAGCATACCCAACATTGATGCTGGCTATTTTAAGGCAAGACTATTGGATTCTAAGTGGTCATAAGATTCATATACCTTAGTACCAAAAGCTATCAACCTAGCTTTTATAGCTATGGGTTTATAGCTATGTTTATAGCTACCTTATGGGTGAACCAAAAAAGAGTTTATTAAGAAGTATATAGTGAAAACAGCACGAACTTTATTGGTGCTGATAGTCAGCTGATAGTTTAGGTTAGGTTTAGATGGCCGTCATTTAAGGACGTGGCATAGACACAAAAATAATCCATAGCCCTACCACTAGCAGAGTGAGTGTTAGCAATAAATATCCCTAACACTCACTCTGCTGAGGTCTGTAAGATTACACAGGATACGAGCTCGTAGCAACTTAAGCCTGTACAGAGCCAGACTAGGACAGGTGCAAAGATAGTGGAGAATAGTTTCCTCCTCCTTTTCATACAATGCTTCATAGACATTAATTGGTTAGACCTGATTAAGTCGAGTATAGGCCAAAATCTGGCGCGTGATGACGCATGAGTTATGCGTTGACCACCTTTCGTTTGTGATTTTGTATGCTTCTTCCTTAAGAAGTAGGTTACACGTAGAAAGTGGTATCCCAATGTCAGCTTTACTAGGTAATATGCTACAGGAGATACCCAGTCTAGCGAGTCTATCGGCTTTAATATTCCCCGTTATGTTGAAATGCCCTGGCATCCACGTAAGATGGATCACTACAGTGATCAGGGAGGTAAAAAGCTTTACCATCCCTCCTCAACCCGCATCAGGCTTCATATAACTGCTTCACTCGCCCAGTCCTCTCTGGTGGGAATATCAGTTATAAATTTAGCCTCGAGGTAGGATGACGGGATGGTATAGTCGATTGATTTGGGAATTCTTTTATTATTTAGAATAGACGAGTGTCCCTTTGTAGGGAGTATTGTAGGTCCCCAGGGAAATTGATATGAGCCTAGCGGCTATACAAGCAGCCTTGGCAGCCATGACTGGCCTAGCTTGGAGAGAATCATAAAGTTACATCTCGGCTCTGTCAACATTACAAGAGTGATGTGAACTGAAGATGAATCAACAAACCACCAATCACAACCAACAGACTAGCTGCAGCTGCTTAACATATTGAACCTGTTGGTCTAAGTGATCGACTTTTCTAGATTTATTTTTTTGATTGTTTAAAAAACTTCAATTGCCAAACACATCAAGGAAAACATTTAAAAACATTTTTTTTAACCCTTACAATCTTTTCTGGGGCCGAAGCTCACTTAACTCTTTCGCAGTATTTTTAACGTCTTACTTTATGCCAACGAGAACCAAATTGAGTACGCACGAATACAGGTTCGCTTTTTGTATATAAATAGAGCATTTGATTAAGGTATCATTCATCACATTCGAGCCCCTTTGACTTTTCTCGATTTTCGCAAATTTGTAAAGGCTAACCCCCTTTGCTAATTTATTTGCCTACAAATTTTTCGTAAAAATGTATATATATTCTAAATCAGTATTTTACTGATGACTAGAGCTTTTGATTAGGGTATCATTCATCATAATCGGGCCACTTTTACGTGTTTTATTGACTTTTCTCGATTTTCGCAAATTTGTAAAGGCTAACCCCCTTTGCTAATTTTTTTGCAAACAATTTTTTCGTGGCAGAAACCTCTATGTTTTCTATCAAAATTACTTCTTGCGCCTATTTTGTGACACGCTTTAAAAACAAAATTATGAACGACCATGTTTGTTTGTGGTCCGACCAAAAAAACTAACACAAGCGAAAACCAAACCGGAATTAATAGACACAATAATATTATTACTGTAATTACTACTACCATAATGTAAAACGATAAAATTGCAGCCAATAAGATGTACACACACCAAATGCGTGTCAGTCGTTATCTAGATGTTCTACATCAACATTAAAAGTGAAAATTAATATGTGGTAGATACAAAAAAAATTGCGTTGCTGAAAAAAAAATCAGGAGGATATAAAACAACTAGGTGAGTGAAAGGCCAATTTACGTTAGACGTAAAGTTTTGTAAACATTAGTTAAAAAGATATATTGTCTATAAATTTTCTAAAAAAATGACATGGCGAATTCCTCAAGCCAAAAAAAGCTTATATTTGTTTATGCCGACCTAAAATAAATTGTTTTGTATTTATCCGCACTGTCCTCTTAAATACGTAATATTAAAATGCGTTTCATAATAAAATTAAATAGTTAACTAGAAGTTACAGTGATGCCATAAAGTAAAAACATTAAATTTAAAGTTGTAACAAAGTGTGAGTTGATTTTGTGGTTGATAGTTAAAAAAAAATGTTGAAAAACAATAAATACGCTAAGGATAACGGAGGAAATCCAGTCATTCCTTGTCAAATTTATTTAATTAAATTTCGGATGCAAAATAATAAATTCAAATGTTTGTTTCCGAAATATTAGCACATACATGATAATGCTATGTACGTAAAAATCGTGTGATATAAGTAGATCTAAATACATATGCGCATTTATATATAGGTTGGACAGTGGTTACATATTTTTTACACTGTTCCAAAATTCATTCGATTGCAAAAATAGTTTTTGTTTAATTTCGCCGATAACATAATGACAAATTCGAACTAAAAAGTGAGCTATGAGTACAATGACATACAAATTTCTCTGTGTATGGCCAATTTATCTCCATTTCCTTTTCCTTGTTTCGGTCTATGTTTACTTCGCAATAGTAGTGTAGTAAATAAATTTACCTAATTTATCCAAAATATTATTTATATTTTGTAATGGGTATTTATCATCTACAGTTTGCTTGTTCAGCTGCCTATAGTCGATAACTAAACGCAATTTTTTATTTCCTTGCGAATCAGGCGACTGAGGTCAAATTGTATCCGTGTTTTACTTAAATTTGAATTTTTTGAAAATAAAAAAAATCTTCTGAAAAAGGATTTCTGGTTCCAAAATAGCTGTTTGTTTACCGTTATCAAAACGCTTGATATTATTAGTAGTTTCGTCTTTTTCAAAAAATTCTTTTACAATGGTTGTTCGATTGAATTTGGGGAATATTTGTTCGATTATGATAGTGTCAAGCTTAGATACTCTGAAAATAATTTAATTCCTGTAGTAGTTAATTGGACGATCTGCAAAATTCTCAAGTTCTAGACGCCAGCGTAAGGTTTTCGAATTTTTCTCTGATGTTTTAATAAAGGTGAGAGGCAAAAATTCACACTTCTCACACACCATAGTGAGAAGTGTGAATTTTTTACCGTAGAGGTATGGTTGATATTTTTTCACTTCCCAAATTATGGCTAGTGCTTCTCGTTCATTTGTTGCGTACTTAGTTTCAGTCATGTTTAATGTTCTGGACGCAAATGCAATTGGTCTTTTAACCTTATCGTCCATTAAGGAAAGGACAGCACCTAGTGCAAACTCGGATGCATCTGTGTTTAAGATGAAGGGTTTTGAGGAATCCGGATAGGCAAGAACTTGATCCGTCGATATAATTTTCTTAATGGTTTCGAAAGCTTTAACGTAGTCTGGATCTTTGACGTTAATCGCAATGCCTTTCTTTAGAAATTTTGTCATTGGTTTGGTGATCTGGGAATAATTCGAAATGAACCGACGATAGTAACCTGATAGCCCCAAAATCTACTTGATTTATTTTTGGGTGACTGGTAGTAGTCATTCAAGTATTTTTTCGATTTTTCCCGGGCTTGGTTTTACCGTTTCTTGGGTAATTACATGCCCAAGGAATTCTGTCTCTCTCTTTAAAAATTCGCATTTATCTAGCTGAATTTTTAAATTAAAGTACGACAGTCGTTTAAGTACTTCACAAAGATTTACTATATCATTTTCTAGGTTAAACCCAATAATAATAATATCATCAAGATAAACATAGCAAATTTTTTCGATTAATCCGTTTAGGACATTATTCATCGCTATTTTTAAGCCCAAATGGTATTCGCGTAAATTCGAAATGCCCCTTTTCCGTCGAAAAAGCAGTTTTCTGTTGAGATTTTTGATTCATGAGGATCTGACGTTTCATGAAAATTTTCCCGGAATATGTGAAAAAATTTTCCAGAAAAATTGATTTGCACTTTGTTAACACATCAGACATAAAATACTAATTTAAAGCATTATCAAAAAATACATTTTTGCCTTTATTAAAAACAATTAAAAGAAAAAAAAACTAAAATGTTTAATGTTAAACTTTTCCCGGAAAATGTGATAATTTTTCCGGAAAAATTGGCTTGCACCTCCTTAAATTTAAGATAAACAATCCTGTAAAATAATTTTTTCAAAAATTATTCTCCTTACTTGATTTTTCAGTTACCCCCTGTAAGTAAAGTTTAGCCGCAATATACATATAGCTAATACATATAGTATCGATCGTTGATCGTTGAAGAGATCGGTCGTATTTTTGTCGATCTCTTCATCTAAAATAAAAGTGAAATAGTTTAAGAAATAGTAAAGGAAATCGTGTGCTCTGTCGCTTTCCTAGAGGTCAAGTATGAAACATTATCTTAATGCGCATTTTATTTGTACATAAGCTTAATACTCGTATATGCTCTGTACAGCACGCTAATGCCTGGGAAATGGTACTTGTACAGTTATGTTGGTGTTGTTTAGTGTTGATAGTTTTATTGTTTAGTGTTCCTTGTTAGAACATTTAGTTAATATTAGAACATTTAGTTCGGTTCTATCTAAATTACAAGCCGTATCATGGCTATACAAAAATATATACTTAATACACTCAGCTGCTGTGATGGTATGGTTGAAAATTTTATTATTATTTTCTAAACCAACACTATTGCGTATATATACAATTGTTGATTTTTATTTTTTTTATTTTTCATAATAACCTGTTTTTTGGTGATGATAATATGCTTTTACACCTATCCCTCGCTTAACGAAATTAATTCGTTCACAAAAAGTTTATAAATTAAAATTTCGTAAAATGAAATTCAAAAAGGTAAAATATGTAGGTAAAATAATTTCATAAATCGAACTTTTATTACGTAGACCATAAGTTTTGGTTTAATTTTGAAAATACTTAGCAAAATTTCGTTCAAATTAATTAGAGTCTTCGTTAAGCGAGGGATGGGTGTATAATATCTGCTCGGTGTATCATTATTATAAGATTTCAATTTTTCATACAACCGGTCTT
>OY744477.1:151046153-151211058 GCA_963556175.1 Tipula confusa
ACTCGACTGAAATTCGAACTTATTACTTTACGGTACCATAGCTACATTCACCATCATTCTAACCACTCGACCACTCTATGTTATTATGTTAACAGTATTAAACTATATTTTATGTTTTAATTTATAAAAAAATATTTTTTTTTAAGTGATTTACTAATATTTAATTTCAATTTCGATATTTTTTATTTTAGTTCGTAAATCAAATGTTTTGCTATAATTATTGAAGTTAGATATTTGATGTTTATTCTTACCTTTCGAACCATTTATCTACAATTCTCATTTCACCTGTAAAATTAATATCTGTAACAAATGTTGCATACATAATTCATAATACATAATTCATTTCCATAACATTACTTTACAAAATAAAATCACTGATATTTGTAGTTTAAAGAGATTAGACAATTTTTATTGAACATAAATATTTTAGCCAGACTTAAGATTTGTGGAATAGATACAAAACACAAATATCTGAAGACTAGTACACATCTATATTTTAATGAGCAGTTGCTCTTAGATATAAGAAAATAAAAACTCATCGGGTAAAAAACTTCAATTCTTGTTTTGTTTGCATCTGTTTACATCTGTTTAAGTTTCTGTTCTATCAGCTGATATCCTGATCGGCCGTTCATATCCATATGGCAGACGATATCTAATTAGATAAATATATAAATATACAAATATATAAATAATATATAAATAATATATAACATATATAACATATAACACTGAACATACAAATACATTTTAAAGACTTCAGCAATAAAAACATTAAAAATGTAATTCTCTAATTTTAATTTACAGAATTCAAAGAAGCATTCATGCTATTCGATAAGGATGAAGATGGTACAATAACAATGGCTGAATTAGGTGTTGTTATGCGATCGCTTGGACAACGACCAACCGAAACAGAACTTCGTGATATGGTAAATGAAGTCGATCAAGATGGAAATGGAACGATAGAATTTAATGAATTTTTGCAAATGATGTCGAAAAAAATGCGAGGAGCTGATGGTGAAGATGAACTAAAGGAGGCATTTAAGTAAAGAATTATATTTGCAGTTATATCATAATATGATTCGGAAGTAACGGTTTTTCTTTCTTGTAGAGTGTTCGATAAAAATAATGATGGACTTATTTCATCATCGGAGCTACGTCATGTTATGACAAATCTAGGTGAAAAATTATCTGAAGAAGAAGTTGATGATATGATAAAGGAGGCTGATTTAGATGGTGATGGCATGGTTAATTACAATGGTAAGTTTGTTTATATAATAATATTTAAGCGATAGTCCTAGGCGGCCTGGAAATTTATACATAAAGGAAATGATGCAAAAAGGAAATTTCGTTAAATTTTTAATTCAATTTTTCTCATTTTAAACATAATATGACGTGTTATTTGAGTCAATCTAAATTGTATGTTTTAACTTTTTTAATTTTTTTTTTCTATTTTTCTTTTAGAATTTGTAATGATCTTGACTTCCCGAAACTAGTGTAAAGCGTGCAATCTTCGAGATGATAAAAAAGTCATAAAATCAATACAATCCTGATCTAAATCACATGACCAACAATAATAGTAAAACACAAAAGATAATTGATACGAACTTAAGCTTAACTTTATCCAAACTGAATCTGTATGAACTATTTTAGAATAACTTTTTCGTTACATTCAACAAACGATAGGTAAATCGAAACATTAAAATTCTCGGTGAATTGTAGCATCGACAGTTATGCAGAAAAAATGCACGAGAACAATATTTTTCATAAATTACTGTAGACGCAAATTTCTAATTTAGAAAATTGCATCTTCAAAAATTTGATTTCCTTATTAAATTTTATGTTAAATTTTACGAGTACTATACTTACACTATAAATATATATATTATATATATATATATATATATATATATATATATATATATATATATATATATATATATATATATATATATAATATATATATATATATAAATATATATATATATATATATATATATATATATATATATATATATATATTTAAATATAAATATATATATATATATATATATATATATATATATATATATATATATATATATATATATATATATATATATATATATTTATATATATATATATATATATATATATATATATAAATAATATATAATATATATATATATATATATATATATATATATATATATATATATATATATATATATATATATACAATTATATATAATTATATATTATATAAAAATAAATAAGACAAAAAACTTTTTAAGTTTTTATTTTTATAAAATTTGTACAACGTACCTAGTACATGTTACAAACGCGAATTTAGGTTCACAAGGCGACTTTTTTTCTGACGCAACCATATATTATATACTTTAATAAGAAAAATTTAAATATATATATATATATATATATATATATATATATATATATATATATATATATATATATATATATATATATATATATATATTGTGTGTGTGTTCGTGTGTATATCTGTGTGAGTGTTTATATTATACTCTAATATCATTTAAATAAATTAAATTAAATAAATTATAATGTTACAATGAAAAATGATTCATCCTGGGGAAAAAATACGTTACTAAGATACATATACTCGTAATATGAGTTTATTAGTTTTTTCATCTTGCCTTATCACTATGTTATTATTTTCGTGATATGGTATACGGAATATAAAGGTAAAAATAGTATTCATATTCCACCATCGTTCTAATTTTTTTTCGTTAACTTATTTATTTAATATAAAATAAGAAATTATATTATCTCGAAATAAATTTAAAAGAAAATAATTAAGAAAAGTGAAAAACTCGCGGTTTTGGATAAAAATACGTTTTGTACACCTATTGGGATTTTAAATATAGTTTCTTAATTCGTATTCCTTATATTGATGGATCTTAATTCTTTTTGCTTGCAATTTTTTAATTTCTGTAATAGGTTTAGAATAATTTTGCATTGATTCAAAACAAGTTATATTCAATAGATCAGAACTGAACGTAGTCTAAGCCGAGTAGAGTTTAATTTGTTAGATCGTTTGGTATAACACCAAACTAAATTATTTTTTATTAGAATAATTAACCGCACTTATCGAGCAATATCTCAGATAATTTCTTATTGTATAATTCTTATACGTCACTATGGCAAATATAATCACGATGTTTTAGAACGTTTTAGCGTTAAAAAAATGTTTGTTCTTAAAGTTCGCCTTTTTCAATAATATTCTCATGTACGATACCAGTTAAAAGTATTTCCAGCTTCGAAATTTCCGCTCGAAGCTTTCCTGGATAAAAAGTATAAATAGCATTTTCATTAACAATATCGGTAAAGAATCAGGAAACTTTTAAGAAGTATAGATGATAGCAAATGGAATTATAAAATTTTTATTGTTTGGTACACACGAATCTTCCCATTAAATTGGTAAACGTAGGATTGTCTTTCAAAATGTGGCTATATACATCAGAGACCGTTTCTTAATGTTTCAGCCAACAATTACCACGACTTCTTAAGTTAGTATTCTTCCTCCCAAATGGCTCAGCCAATGGACCAGAGGGTAATACAAAAAATGTAAAATTAAACTATTAGAAGTTATTAATCTCTGGAAATAATCATGGGATAAAATAATGTTGTCAAATATTTAAACATTGTGATAAATCATTTTCATTCATATAAATCAGGTAAGGAATTAGGTATCTAAATTTGTACAAAATTATCAATTTGGAGACATATCTGATTGAGCTAGTTTCTTAATTTTAACGAACAACACAAGGTAAGTTTTTCAATTTTACCATAATAAAGACAGACTAAATGTTAAAATGTTCGCACATCACGCCACTAACGTCTCACTGGGTGTACAAAATAATAACCAAACTGCGAATAAACCATCTCGAAATCACCTACTAACAAATAATGGAAACGATAATATTTACCAATAAGTATACATATAATATAATAATTTTAAAAAATTTATTATTTTAGAATAAATAAACAGAAAAGAACAAATCCACACACCGCAAATAGTAAATATAGTAATTCAAATGGCCGTTTAAAACTAAATGAAATAATCAAAGTAACATACTAACAAGTAAAATAATTTGGTCAATGTTTAGTAAAAAATAACAATAAAAAACGCTTAAATATAAAAATTAGAAACTAGTGAACTAACTACATATATCAATAGTAACAAAATTGTATCTCTATATAATATGAATATATTTTATATAAATATATATATATATATATATATATATATATATATATATATATATATATATATATAAAATATATTCATATTGTATATATATATATATATATATATATATATATATATATATATATATATATATATATATATATATAGATATACACATACAAACTAACAAAATCCCCACCTGAAATAGTTATAAACAATTTATGTAAAATAATAGACAAATTACTTATTAAAACTGATGTATTTATCGTATTACGTTTTGATATAATTTGTAAACTGAATACTAATTTAAAAATACTAATTAATAGTTATATAGGTATATATATATATATATATGTTTATATATATATATATATATATATATATATATATATATATATATATATATATATATATATATAACTAACGGTCGAGTATTTAGAAATGAGGTTTTAAAAAATCAGATGATATAAACCTTCCTGAATTACCACCTCTTCAGAAAGTAAAATGGTACGAGCTTTCTCTTTTCTAGCTTAGCAATATAAAAACCATTAGTCGATTTACTTTAAACTTATATTTTATGCCATTTTTTATCGAGATTCAAGAGTTTTGTTTCATGTACTCGAATATTCAAATAAATCTATAGAACAGAATTAAGAGTAATTAAATAATCATTGGTAGTTAACGGGCGGACAAACCTTTTAAATGTTTAACAAAATTAAGGAGTTGATTACGAACGATAAAATACTCTGTAAAATTTTAAATTATGGAAGTAATTTGATGTCGAGCTTTAAACACTATGCAAATTGTTAAATAATAGTCTAAATTTCGTACGACAATACGAAAAGCAGGAGTGGCACATAACACATAATCGTACATATGTAACGTTTCTGGCATGCTACTTCATCAACCACATTAATTAATATTATTCGTATAAAATTTAAAAACAATTTATCATTAAAAAAAATATTAAAACAATAAATTTATTAAATTTAATTAGAAACTCGTTAATATTAAAAACTAAAAAAGATTTACAAAAAAATTAATGAGTCTTCCGAGAAATTTTAAAATACTATAAATTAATCGTAATAGAAAATAAAAAAAAACAGATTTAAGCCAATTTTTGTGTTCAGCTTCCAATTTAAAATTAATTTGGCTAATTATTAAATGTTTTAATTTAGTTTTTTATATCGATGTTAATTATTTTGTAGCGCGCACGCACTTTGCAAATGGTTTGATCAATGTTTTTTTTTTATTCCAGTATATCTCTGCACCCGATTAAATGACATAAAAAGCATATAATTTTTTTTTTATTACAAGATACAATCTACAGTAATCGATTTATATATGGCTCTCTCAAAGCAGATTGGCTGTGCAAAAAAGATTTTACAGATTATGTTACCTCTGTAGTTAATCTTCAGCTTATATATGTTATTTAATGTGGGGCTACCAGGTACAATGTAACAATTAAATAATATTATGCTCAACTCAGTTGTTCACTCAATTACATTTTAAACTATTCACTCATTTCGTACGTACCGCAATTGAAAACAAAACTATTCAGTTTACACCGATCTAAAATCTGACCTTTGCATGGCATATAAATAGTTGGATCATTTTTTATTTTTTAACTAAAATTTTTGGAATTGACTTAAACGATATTGGCTAACCAATAGATCTTATAGGATTCACACCCGAGTAAAATCAGACCGATACAAATTTTACATCTTGAAGAATTAAATAAAGATCAATTTGTTTAGATACCCTAAACAATCCTGGATTCCACATATAAATGTATGAAAGATAAATGGCAGTTTCTTGGTCAGTTAAATAATAAGCCAAAATATCGGTAAAATTAAAACTAAAATGTGTCGTAAACCTCAATGTCAAACCATTTTCCGGAAAGATGCAAAGGTATAGTTTCTTAAATATTCGTTATAATTTAAAATGTACTTATACATAAAATATAAAAAAAAAAAAATATAGATAAAACTATTTAAAACTAAAATTAAAATAATTAAGTGTATAGATAAAACAAATTAATAAAATATTTGTAGTTTATGTAAACAGATAAGAAATTAATGGGTATAGAATCGCCAGTTAATTCGACAGTATATAGTTATCACATTGCGCTATATAATTCGGTGTACGAATGATTGAAAACTGGATCGATCCAATTTTAATACGGAATTATCTCAAACTTTCATATTTTATCATAAAACATGGTCAATCAAATTCAATTCCGTCCATTTGAAGTATTTTTTTTTTCGTTCTGTGAATCAAAAAGAAAAATCAAATGAAGATGATCAGTGGATAAGCCATAGTGTGTCTCTATATCGTTAGACTAATGTGAAATAATTGAACAATAATATATACTGTCATATTAAATAAATGTTATATATATATATATATATATATATATATATATATATATATATATATATATATATATATATATATATATATATATATATATATATATACCGTTTTATGCTTATTTTCACTAATTTTATGATAATTTTCGTGTGTTATTTACTCTATAATTAAAAATGTATTACATTATATAAATAATATATAAACGTAAAATTATAAAATATAATTTAAACATTTTGTTCAGTGGAAATTATTTGGTTAATTAATAAATCAAATCACATAAATTATAAATTAAATTAAATAAATATATATTGCATAAATAAATTGATATTAAAATTAACCATTTTTTGTAATGGGAAAACGTTTAAAAATATAAATATATTGATATTACCTTACAATTTTGGTTTTATTTTAAATCTGTCAAAAGTTTATTGAAAGCTCTTAATCTCGATTGAAAATCACGAAATATTGCCAAATTTATCTAGATGATTTAATGCTTTTGAAGATTTTGAGATCTTTTATGATAGGCAAGTAATATTGTAAAAAGGTAAGTGTATAAATGTATTCCTTCCAAGATTCAACGTCACTCATTATATAGTTCGTCATTGTAATCTCCTAAATGACTTTAGTATAAAAAATAAAGTCTACAAAACTATTACAAACAGTCGCACTATGTTTAAAATGTTGGTGGTTACGAGGTAAATAAACAATAATTTATAAAATAAACTAAATAAAATAAAGGTTTTATAAAATAAACAATAACGTCTTTTTTTTAAATGACTTTTTTGAAATGTAATTTAAAATGACCTATTTGATGAACACAGGAAAAATGTTTAAAAAAATATCGCAAAAAATACCAACAACTTTTCGTTCCAAACCGATGTTTACAAAATTTAATACCAAAATACAAAAAAGTCAACCTTAAATTGATGGCTGACAGGAGAAGTTGGTGTGTACATATCCCACCTACCGAAAGTTCTTTTGGTTCGAATCGCGACCAAAGTTGATTTTTAAACTTGCAAAAGATTCAGAAATTCAAATTTTTTTACGAGTCCAGTTAAAATGATGTACCAGACATTCTAAATCAACAAAAACAACCCATGGCGAGCTTCGAACCTTGAAATTCCAATTTAAAATGACGTAGCCAATATGAAAAATAAATAACATAATTTTTTATAAAATGAATTAAACAAAACTAACGAAATAAAACAAACAACAAAAACAATAGAACCAATGAAAACACCAATAAAACCAGAAAATGTTTTATCAAGCAAAAATCAACATGAATATAACAATAACAACGCCAGGAAGTATACATATTTAAATCCAGCCGAATTAAATAAATATTGTAATGGATTAAATGGACCAGAGTTCGTGAGAACATCCTGGACTTTTGAATGGCAGAACGAATGGTAAGATCCAATGAATGTTTGAGAATTAGTCAAATAAATATCCATATATGCCAAAAGCGATATGCTTTGGAATTATCATATTATAATACATAAATACATAAATACATAAATACATAAATACATAAATACATAAATACATAAATACATAAATACATAAATACATAAATACATAAATACATAAATACATAAATACATAAATACATAAATACATAAATACATAAATACATAAATACATAAATACATAAATACATAAATACATAAATACATAAATACATAAATACATAAATACATAAATACATAAATACATAAATACATAAATACATAAATTCATAAATACATAAATACATAAATACATAAATAGAACCAATGAAAACACCAATAAAACCAGAAAATGTTTTATCAAGCAAAAATCAACATGAATATAACAATAACAACGCCAGGAAGTAATTGTGACGTTTAGGGTAAATGGGTATAATTTTCTGTCAAGGCCGAGGGCCGATGAATTCGGTGGTGTGGCAATAATGACACGTAACAGCATCATGCTTAATATCGTAGACGTGCCTAATTTCGAACACATCGAAGTCATTGCCACCAAAACTCAGAATCTTGACAGAAATTGTGAGTGTTTATGCAACTCCGATTAACTGTAAAAATGATAAAATGTGTGCACTGAGAGATATAAACAATATATTTGATTGTTTGCGAGGAAAAAGTGACGTGATTCTGGCGGGTGATATGAATGCGCATTCGAGAATGTGGGGTTGTGAAAACAACGATGCAACCTGTTGGCAGACCTCGTTCTGGATTCCAATATGGTTATCTTAAACGACGGAAGGCCAACATGGATGGGATGTTAGAGCCAAAGCCAGTGCGTTAGACATTACTATAATGTCTAGTGTAGTGGACTACCTGGCCATTCAGTTGGAATGTTTCAGATCAGAATCTAGGTAGCGATCATTACTTGATCGAAACCGAGATGTATGATGTGCATATGATTTTTGAGAAAAAGGTTTTAATGAATGGAAAAAATAGGTCAGATGTATGAATCAGATTCTCATATCGAATGAAATAAATGATATATACCAACTTGAGAGTGAAATAGAAAGAGTGAATGAAATGTGCTCCAAAAAAGTAAGCGTGAAAGAACATAAGGTACATGGATGGTGGAATAAGGAGATCCAGTATTGGTATGATCTTAAGCGGATAGCTTTGAGAGAATTTAATAGATGTATATGTAGAGAATGTAGAAGTAAATATGAGAGAGCAAATGGACGATTAAATAAAGCTATCCGTAGAGCAAAAAGAAAAAGATGGCGGGACTATGTGTCTCAAATGACGCATAGAACTACAACTAAGGATTTATGGGACAAATTTAATAGAAATGCCGTGCAATTGAAAGGAAATCAATTCTTAAAAACGATTACGAATGTTCGGAATAATTTAGGTGGCAGTTATAAATATATATTACCTGATAGTATGAATCAATATGTGAATGATGAAATGTGTATGAAATTTGAATGGAGTGAATTTCTGGCGGTTTTGGATCAATCAATTTCCACGACCCCAGGAACGAATCGAGTAAGTTACAAAATGTTTGTACAATTGGAATTCGAAGCAAAAGAAACTCTGCTTCAAATTCTCAATAGTGCATGGATCAGTATCAGAATTCCGGAAATATGGAAAGAAAGCCGGATGGTTCCAATTCCCAAACGAGATCGAGATGTGAATCTGGCAATAAATTACAGGGGTATATCAATGTAAAATGTTTTAGTGAAAATTGTAAATGGTATGTTAAAAGGTAGAATTGAAAAATTCATGAATGAAAGAAAATTGTTGCCAGAAAGCACTTTCGGTTTTTGAAGGAATCACTCGGCAAACGAATATGTGGGAAATACGAAAAGAAAATAAGAATATTGTGGCGGTATTTTTAGATATTGAAAGAGCGTATGATTATGTGGTACCAGGGAAACTATATCAAGTTCTTCTGAACTTGATATAGTTCAGAAGAACTTGATATAGTATGGATGATTCATCTCTCAATTACAAGAGAGACGGCATCACCGTGCGTGAAACAGTGAGAATGATAACAAAAGGTAATGTGTTGGTGAATCAAATGATGGAGAGATTGCAAGCGGGTACAGAATATAAAAAAACAGAGATCTGGATTGATTTTTAAAAAAAATATTAACTTATTTTCCAAATTCAAAAATGGTGGTTTCAGCCGCCCCCTGACAATCTCATAGTAAAATTGAAATTTGGTGATACCACAAACGCGAGTATGAATGAAGTATCGGTTAAGAGAGAATTTAACAGAATGTGTGTAGAATACTTTGCACATGTAGAAGTGTATTCAGATGCTAGTATAAATGATGACAAAGTGGAAGTAGGAATTTTGATTCCTGCAATGAAAAAAGAGAAAATGATACGAATAAATGACAGCATCTGTATAATGAATGCAGAGCTAATTGGGATTATGGAAGGCATCAAGTTGGCTATAAGTGATGGGAGAAGGAGAGTATGGTTACTTTCCGACTCTTTAAGTGCACTTCAATTAATTACCAGGGGAGGGGGCTCTCAGGGCAATGTGTATGTGGATATGTTGTTTGAGTACCTAAGATTATGTGGGAGTAAGGTGGGTCTTCAGTGGATACCTTCACATCTGCAGATCAAGGGTAATGAAAGAGCCGATATGCTTGCAAAAAGGGGGTTTTGAATGAGGATGTAAAAGAATATGAATATATGGATGCAAGAGATGTACTTCGTTTGTTTCAAGTGAATCTGTGGAGCAAATGAGAGAATGAATTTATGCAAAAATCTCATGTACAATTCAAAGAAGTACTTTGAATTGTGTAGTGCTCCCTTGATAACACCCTTTTTGAAGGAAATCAAGAGAGACACTAAAATGGTACGAACTATAGAACGACTGAGGTTGAATCATGGAAATTGGAAGGAATGTTTGTATAAACGTCATTTAAGTGAATCAGTGTGAATTTTGTATAGTTGTAGAGGACATCGAACATCTACTCTTAAATAAAGGCACAATAGAGTAGATTTCGATTCACTCGGGAATGGAAGATATCTAATAGAGTTACTGCAAATGGGTAACAGTTGTATTTAAGGATATTTATGAATTTATTAGAATAAATGATATAACAGTATGAATGTGGATCATGAATGAAAGTTAGGTGAATGCAAATAAAATTAAAAAACAAAAATAATAATTATTGTAATTAAAAATTAAATTAAGAATTGTAAAATTTTAAATGTAATTAAAAAAAATGTCAAATTAATGAATCAGGCCAGATGGTTCCTTCCTTGGAGCTAGTGCCTTAAAATAACTTTTATACAAAAAAAAAACTGCGTAATTCGTCGAGTTCTTGTTATTGTACAAATGGACGTAAACAAATTTATTTTTTTTAAAATAAAAAAAAATATTTACCTCAATGTGATTCGAACCATATACAATTGCGGCAATGATAATTGGCACTTGCTGTGTTAAACGCTCGTCCACCAACTCCTTATACGTGAATTCATTTTAAACGTGCATTTATCTGTAATAAAAAAACAAAAAAATTATATTAAAAAAAGTTAAAATTGAATAACGGATCCTAATTGAATTCGGATAAAGTATTCAATACTCGACGTAAAGAAAGAATTTTTTTTTACTTTTGTTTTCATTCTTCTATTTCCTCGTTTTAAAATTCCTTTAACTAAGGACGCAATCGACGCAATCTTTGAGAGAAGAACTATATATATACCATTTATTAGAAGTGGAAGTTATGTTAGCGATTAATGCACTTTAGAACAATAAAAAGAGTTTGAATACGGGAACGAATTATTAATACGATCCGGGCACCAAAGGACTATTTAGTCCTAAACGGCCTAAATGCTACTGGACCCTCGATCACGTTTACATACAAAAAGTGGAGACCATGCCTTATGCCTATAGACTATACTTCTATAGAATATACGAGTACGACCAATATTTTATACGTTACTTTACATTGCAAATGATCTCGGTAATCTTGGTATTGAAATTTTTCTAAGGCCACGGGTAAAAAAGGTTGTTTTGGATTAATTCAAAGCAGTCGATAATCGTACATGTAATCGGCGATGATACAGTTCAGCGGGACCTATTTTAAAATTGTTTAAAATGCGCTCTTGACATCAGATAGTTAACAGCGATCTATTAACCCTTAATTCTATCTGCGTTATATAGTTTATAACGGTCTTATCATGAATCAACCTATCACTAGCAATACATGCATATCGGCCACGATACCCCAAGATTATACCATACATTTTGAGTATTCCACTTGAAATATCAAAAATAAAAAAAAACCGAATCTGTACAAAATCAATTGCTTATCAATTGATAAGCCAAATTATATAAAAAAAAATTGTTCCAATCACATAATTAGAAATTAAAATTTAGTCAACATTGATTATTTGGTGCAGACACAGTGCGTACCTATAATTTAGTGTCAAATTTAATTAAATTGAAAATGTTCGTCAACACTTCGGTTATTTTTACATTAGTGCTCAGTGTTCTAATTAATCACGTAAATTTAAAATCAGTGGATGTGCCAATATCACAACAAAAATCATTCGAATATGTGGAACCACACGACGGTGAGGATTTAGGCGAAACACTGCTACCGTATGCACAAACCCGAAAACTTGTAGAAGGTGAAGACACCTCTGAATATTGGCAAGAGATTGCCAAAAATGTAGTTAATTTTCGGGCAACACGGGAACCAAATACGAAAAAGGCGAAAAATATAATTTTATTCATCGGCGATGGAATGTCACTTCCAACATTATCGGCGGCACGGACATTACTCGGTGACGAAAGCGATTCACTATCGTTTGAAAAATTTCCCGATTTGGGAACAGTTAAAACATATTGTCGTGATGCTCAAGTTCCTGATTCGGCGTGTACAGCAACATCTTATTTGTGCGGTATCAAAGGTAATAGTGGTACGGCTGGGGTTAACGGTAAAATTGGATATAAAAAGTGTGAAGCACAAAAAGATTCCTCGAATCATGTCAAATCGATAGCCCAATGGGCGATGGAAGCTGGAAAGTCGGCTGGCCTAGTAACAAATACTCGTGTTACACATGCATCACCATCCGGAGTGTACACACATATTGCATGCCGTGATTGGGAAAACAATGCGGAGATTGTAAAAGATTGTGGTGAAAATCATGGACTTGATGATATTGCCCTTCAACTCATCCATGGCGATGGTAAAGGTTTAAAAGTTATAATGGGTGGTGGACGCCAGCAATTTATAACCAAAGACCATTTAGATCCAGAAGGTTTACCAGGCAAACGTACCGATGGACGAGATTTACTCCGGGAGTGGGAAGAAAATAAAACGAAACCATCATATATCTGGAACCGTGAACAATTATTAAATATTAATCCCAACGATACCGATTATCTACTAGGATTATTTGACAATACACACATGCCTTATCATCTTCAAACACTTGACGAACATACTGATCATATTAAACCAACATTGGTCGAAATGACAGAGAAGGCGATCGACATTTTAAGCAAAAATGAAAATGGATTTTTTTTATTTGTCGAAGGTGGTGAAATTGATTTTGCCCATCATGATAACTATGCACGCGCATCATTCGACGAAACTCTTGAATTATCGAAAGCAGTCGATATGGCTCGAAAAAAATTATCAGAAGACGATACATTGATTGTTGTGTCATCAGATCACTCACATACAATGCACTACTCTGGATATGCCGCGCGTGGTGGTGACATTTTTGGTGTAGGTGGTAAAGGCAGCGATAGTCTACCTTACATGACAATTAGTTATGGCAATGGACTAGGTTATAATACTCACTTTATTGATGGTAAGCGAGTTGACGTATCTAAACTTGATACGAAGCCATATGACTTTAGATTTCCAACAACATTACCTTTGCTTTCCGAAACACATGGCGGTGATGATGTTGGTGTTTTTGCGTCTGGACCATGGTCACATTTGTTCCAAGGCACGTTCGAACAAAATGCCATTCCACATTTTATGGCTTATGCTTCGTGCATAGGCGATGGATTAGTTATGGATGGGTGTAAATAGCTTTAAGTTTAATAATAAAAAAATATTTTGTCTAATTTTAAAATGTTTTAATTGAATTCCCCCGATATACCTAGACGTAAAAAAATATAATTTATAAACATTATAATTTCCTCGTGCCACGTTATCTTTACGGGTTCTCAAGTACAGATACCGTTCAAGGTGATTGAATTGATAATAGTTTATAAAAATGTATTTATAAAATTAGCTCTACACTGTAGCTTAATCATAACTGAGCGATTCGCGCAGTAATTAACGATTAACACAACTATGACCACCGTAGATTTTCAACTTTACTTTGGAGCAATTACATATCGAAAACAAAACAAGTGCTTTTTTGTCTAAAGGAATCGAAACTAACACAAAAATGTAACAAATGAACGGTTATCTAAAATGACACCCAGCTCAATAACCAGCAAAAATTAACTTTGTAGTACATAAGGACCAACACATTCAAGCAATACAAATTTTAATATTAACTAATATAAATATTATACATTTTTTAATTTCTGGCAGTTCATAATCATAACTGTAAGTAGTTTATGCAAAAGATTAGTCAAACTGTAAAAAAATTGTAATTATCGGATGTTGACCAACGATTATTCTCGTACAGCAGGTTTTTAGTAAGCGTAAGATTCGGGATATTGTATGGTTTAAATTGGTGTATCTAAAAAAAAACTGGAAAATATGCGCGAAAGGAGCTTTTGATTACAATTATGATAATTGGTGGAAGAGTTGATCTTCAACAGATCATTATGAGCCACTGTATTAAAGCCCACTTCAATAAAATCACTTGATAAATTACATTACAAATTTTATTAACTAAATCACTTAGAGAAACTACCATCAGTTTGAACTTTTATCATTACAACCATTCATAACAAGTCCATCGCCTATGCACGCGGCATATGCCATAAAATGTGGAATGGCATTTTGTTCGAACGTGCCCTCGAACAAATGCGACCATGGCCCAGACGCAAATACACCAACATCATCCCCACCATGGGTTTCCAACGAGGTTGGTAATGTTGTTGGAAATCTGAACTTGTAGTAATTAGAATCAAGTTCAGAAATATTAACCCGTTTGCCATCTTTAACATGAGTATTATAACCTTGACCGTTGGCGTAACTTATTGTCATGTACGGTAATTCATCGCTACCATTTCCAGCTACACCAAAAATATCATTACCACGCGCGGCATATCCAGTGAATTGCATTGTATGCGAATGATCTGATGACACAACGATCAAAGTATCGTCTTCCGATAATTTTTTTCGGGCCATATCGACTGTCTTTGAAAATTCAAGTGTTTCGTCTAAAGCAATACGAGCATAATTACCATGGTGGGCAAAATCGATTTCACCACCTTCGACAAACAGGAAAAATCCATTTTCATTTTTGCTTAAAATGTCGATCGCTTTTTCCGTCATTTCGGCTAAGGTTGGTTTAATATGATCGGTTTTCTCATCGAGAGTTTGAAGATGATATGGCATATTTGTATTATCGAATAATCCTAACAAGTAGTCCGTATCATCGGGATTAATATTTAATAGTTGTTCACGATTCCAAACGTATGATGCATTAATTTTCTCATTCTGCCATTCATTGATTAAATTGCGTCCATCGGTACGTCGTCCTCGATTACCTTCTGGATCATCTTGGTCTATAGTCATAAATTCACGACGTCCACCACCCATTATAACATTTAAACCTTTACCGTCGCCATGAATGAGCTGAAGGGCAATATCATTAAGCCCATGTTTTTGTCCACAATCTTTTTCCACCTCTGCATTATTTTCCCAATCACGACAAGCAATATGTGTATACACTCCTGAAGGTGATGCATGTGTAACACGAGTATTTGTTACTAGGCCAGCCGACTTTCCAGCTTCCATCGCCCATTGGGCTATTGAACTGACATGATTCGATCTATCTTTCTGGGCTTCACAGTTTTTATATCCAACTTTACCGTTAACACCAGCCGTACCCTTACCACTTTTGATACCGCATAAATATGCGGTCGCCGTACACGCCGAATCGGGCACTAAATAATCCAAACAATACGTTTTAACAGTTCCCAAATCGGGGAATTTTTCAAACGATAGTGAATCACTTTCGTCACCGAGTAGTGTCCGTGCGGCTGATAATGTTGGCAGTGACATACCATCACCAATGAATAAAATTATATTTTTCGCCTTTTTTGTATTTGGTTTGTGCGTTGTCCGAAAATTAACTACATTTTTGGCAATTTGTTGCCAATACTCCGTTGTATCCTCAGCCTTGCTATACTCAATACTGGTTTCTTGTTGCTTCGTCAACACCTCCAACGATCTTAAATTTACGTCATGGATCAGCACACTGAACACCAATGTTAACAAAATTACAATTTTGTCGAACATTTTTGAGTTTCGTGTATAATAGGTATGTGTAGTGTTCGTACAGATTCCTCAATTTTGACTGATAATTTCGTTTCCAAATTTTTTCATTTTGTAGATTTTTTTTTGTGTACATACTCTGGCTTATCAATATTACTGAGTAAACTATACATTTTTTATTAGTTTTGTATAATGCTGATATTTCATGCGGCCTTTATAGAAATGCGGCTTATCTCCGCTATGCATGATTTGCAAGTGATAAATTTGATCATGGTGTATGGCTGAGAAAAATGTATAATCTCGGTTTTGTATCGTAAAAATGATGAAATTTTACCGGATTGTACAGGTAATTATCATTCGCTTGAACATGGTGGATGATCAAAACATGAACTTAAGACGTAGTTAGAGAGGATGAAGTTGATCCAATTATTAATGTTCATTTACTATCTTCCGATATAACGAAAATATTTCACTTCATGATTTTGGACAGATCATATAACTACCGTGATAATTTATTAAACCATTTTTTTTTTAAATTTATTTGTGTGATTTGTGTGACCCAGTAAGACTGTTGAACGATACATGTGCACTTCGTGGTTACTCCATCTACAACTATAACATCAATTTAATTAATTAAAATGTGTATTGTGTCGTTTAATTACCTCTTACTGCAATGAAACAATTTTTTCATTTGCTCTGATATGGCGAAATAATGAGGTAAATCATGAAATGTAGCAGCTTCCAGCCGTGAATTACCCCGATGTTACGAAAAGTGCAATCCAGGGTTCCATCCAAGATTATGACAAATTTGTTTGTTTAATTTGCCAAGTAAAAGAGAGTACTTCTTCGTCAGAGTTGAGTAATCCGAAGGAGCAAGTCGGTCTAATATATATGCATGGTTTAGATAGAATTCTACTAGGTGTTTCGGAGAAATGAATAAAAACAAGTGAAATTTGTTATGGTACTTCAATGGCGTTAATAATTCTAAGTTCATCTATAAATCGTAATTCAAATTTCAAAGCTTAACATGTATTGTCACCGCCCATTTCAAGTTACATGTGCCCCTGAAATTAAATAGTCTTGTAACTAATATCGATTGCTGGCCTCTGGTACCGAAAATTCGTGATATTAACACAGTTTATCTCATTCAAAGTCGCTGTGAATGAAAATACATTTCAGCAGCTCCTCGCATCGAATTTACGCCCTAGTGGTTGTTTGATCAGGCACTTCATTAATACCAGGGATTTCAAACAGTTCAAAAAAATGATTAGAACTTACGTCCTTTAAGTCTGCGTTAGTAAATCCATCATATCATCTAGGATCGATGATCGATGCTGGTGGTCTGTTTGTATTATCCTCAACAGACGGAAATGCTGGATTACTTAGATTTGGTGATATCGAATTTTTTTGCGTCAGTCTATAAACCCACCGGGATGATTGGTCGGAGGCCAATGGTTTCTTCTCAACCACTATAATACGAGTAATACAATAGAGCAATAGATGGCAGATACATCGTAAAACTACTATTTCATCAAACTAGCAAAGAGATGAGGCTAGGTGATTCCAAAAAATGGTAATAGAGAGATTTTTACAGCTAGAAAAACAGCCTTTAAGAAACAACGAGTTAGCAACGGTTTACAAAAAATTCATGGAAGAATATGACACATGCTGGGACACATGCAAAAGGTCTCATCAGTGGCAACCAAAGGTACCAATGCCACCTCATGGAGTCCACAAGCCACCAAGTGCTACATTGAAACTAAGTAGTTTTAAGTAGTTTTCGATGCTTTTGTTAAAATAACCAGCGGACACTCATTAAATAAAATAATGTGTATCGGTCTAAAACTGCAACAAGATCTATGGGATATCGTTATGAGATAGAGAAAACACAAATATCCTATCACCGCCGATACAGAAAAAATGTTTCGCCAAATATGGATAGACGATGAGCATAGAAATTTTCAACGAATTGTGTGACAAAACTCACCAACCAAAAAGAAGTGATCACGAAGACTTACTAACCAACATATCAGAAGAGAATACGGATTCGTATAAAATCGACCAAAGTATTAAAGCTTTGGCACTCCTTTGGAAGCCTAAAACAGACGTTTTTGAGTTTAAGATAGATCATCTAACACTCAGTGGTCCGGTAGCAAAACGAAATGTTCTGTCTGCAAAGGCTAAACTGTTCGACACTATAGGATGGCTAGCACCAGTTATTGTAACATCATTGCATGATGTAAATCATGCTCGAAAAACTATGGCTCTTGGGGCTCAATTAGGATGAGCCAGTTCCTAATGAGCTGGCCCAGAAATGGCTAGCATATACAAACAGATTACTCAATGAGCTGAAGATTTCAAGATGGATAAGTTCTACAAATAAATCGGAAATAGAAGTTCATTTTTTCAGCGACGCATTAAAGATCAATTTGATCTTGAGGTTTCTATACCTCAAGGTCAAAAATAAAGATGAAGTCAACATCAGCCTCTTAGCTGCTAAAACAAGAGTGGCACCAACCAAGATTAAGATGACACTGCCCGACTGGAGCTGAATGCAACTCTTTTACTATCCAAACTACTTCGAGAAGTCAAACAAGCAATGGAAATTCAACAAGTACCAACCAGGGCATGGAATTCTATAATAGACAGAGCAACACTGCCTCAAAAAGGACAAGGACAACTATCCTAGCGATAAATTACACCATGACAAGAAACAGACAAGAAACAGCTGCAATAAAAGAAACCAATCTAATCACCATTAAAGAAGAAGAAGGCGACAGGATAATACTCCTTATATAAACAAAATATCAAACTTTACCGAATTGAAGAGAACTATCAGAATATTGATCATCTTTGCCTAAAGATGTAGAAAAATGGAAACCGATAAATATGATTTAAACGAAGTAGAAAAAGCCATAGTACGGCACACACAAGCCAGCTGTTTCTATGCTGAGATAACACAGCTTAAGAAGGGAAACCAAATAAACAACAAGAGCAAGTTACCGCAGTTCCTCGATAAAGATGGAATACTGCGAGTGGGTGGAAGACTTTAACAATCAACTCAATCAACAGATCAGTTTAACGCAAAGGTGATGAATGGAAACAACATTAAAATAAACATGAAAGATAGTGAAAGTTATAGGCAAGTAACAAAAATGCTCAATGAAGAAAAGCACTATGGGCACACGTTTGAAGACAAACAAACTAAACCAATCAGGCTAAAAACCTTCATTACACATGTAGAATAGAATTGATGACTTAAAAGCTCAGGGATTTAAAGCTGTTAGCGCATCAATTCAACTAAAAAAAATGGAATAAAACACCTCTTAATATGTTTATGTTGACCTTCGATGCCGATGAGATAATCGAAAAAATATATCAAATTAAGTACATCTTAGGATGCAAAGTGATTATACAGCCTTTAAAACGGTCTAAGCTTATACCACAATGTCATCAATGCCAAGCGTATGGATATACACAAAAGTACTGCAATAAGGAACCAAGATGTGTCAAATGTATCGGAAAACATCATACAAGAGATTGCGTACTACCAAAAAATGGGCAGGCCAAATGCGTTCACTGTGGAGAAAATCATCCCGCTAACTATAGAGGATGCAGTGTTGCTATTGAATTGCAAAGCATCAAGTTTAAAAGAATGAATAAAAAAAATTCAAATTTAAGTAGAAAACCAACCATTTAGAAAAACAAGCCCGAAGTAATACGACGAAAAGTATCGGAAATTCCTCGGGAGGAATACCAGACTTAATTGATTTTTTTAAAATCAAAATATATCAATGAACTATATACAAGTAGACGAAAGTCGAGACCTAAACTCGGACCATTCTCCTATACTTTTGACATTAAGCAAAAAAATTATTCAAAAAGAACGAAATCCAAGCCTAATAAATAAACACACTTGTTGGGAATACTTTAAGCGGTCCTTAGAAGAAAAAATTAACCTAAAGGTTCCATTAAAAAGCGAGGAGCAAATAGAAAACAAAATTCAAAAATTTGTAAATGATATACAACAATCAGCCTGGGAAAGAACCCCAAAAATTAATATAAAATAAAAGAAAACAACTACCCTAAAGAGAACTCTTGGCAGAAAAAAGAAGAGCGGGAAGAATA
This sequence comes from Tipula confusa, assembly GCA_963556175.1. Lineage (NCBI taxonomy): Eukaryota > Metazoa > Arthropoda > Insecta > Diptera > Tipulidae > Tipula > Tipula confusa. Next base: position 151,066,751 of record OY744477.1, read on the forward strand.
TGACAGCAAACAAGAGTTAAGTTAAGAAGGTTAAGAAGGGAAATCCAAAAAGTAAAAGATGAGTCAATCAGTAACTGTCTAAAAAAACTAACTAATGTTAGCAGGACTGATTATTCACTATGGAAAGCAACCAAAAAAATTAAAAGACCAACAATGCAGAACCTAGAAGAATAGAAGGGGGGAAATGGACCCGAAATAACGAAAGAAAATTCAATGTTTTGCGGAGCACCTCGAAAAAATATTCCAACCACATGATGATCAAACTTTAGATTCTCAAATAATAACGGTGGAATCTGAAAAAGAAAGTGAAGAAATTCTATTGACTTCAGCAAAAGAACTCATGCATGAGATAAAATTCAATATGAATTCGAAAAAAGCTCCTGGTTATGATTTTATTACTACAGAAATTTTAAAAGAACTACCAAGGAAGGCTCTAGTTAAGCTTACTTATCTTATCAATACAGCATTTAGAACCAAATGTGTGCCCAGTTTGTGGAAAATTGCAGAAGTAATAATGATACCAAAACCTGGAAAACCACCATACGAAACTTTATCTTATAGACCAATTTTGTTGTTGCCAGTTATGTCTAAACTCTTTGAGAAATTACTGATTAAAAGGTTAAATCCGATAATCGAAAGAAATAACTTAATTCCAAATCATCAGTTCGGATTTCGTCATCAACACTCAATAATAAAAGAAGTACACAGAATAATCAATGTAATTGAGAAAGCACTTGAAGAGGAAAATGTCTGCTCCACGATATTTTTAGACGTGGCGCAAGCTTTTGACAAGGTTTGGCATGAAGGACTTAATCATAAGTTAAGAAACCTCTTACCAATGCAATTCGCTAAAATACTAGAATCATACTTGAAAGATAGATTCTTTAGCCAATTAAATTGGCTGAAACTTATTCTGAATTGAAAGAAATAAAAGCAGGTGTACCACAGGGCAGTGAATTAGGACCGATCTTATATTTACTATACACGCATGATCTACCCTGAATTAGAAAAGAACACAGTGGCGACTTTTGCTGATAACACTGCGATCCTAGCTGTTGGAAAAAGCATCGAAGAATCAACACAAAAATTACAATCAGCTATCTCCTAAATGTATAAATGGACTAAAAGATGGCGAATTAAGCTAAATGAAACTAAATCAGCTCACATAAATTTTAACAACAAACGAGTTAAACAAATACCTGTTTCAATAAATCGAGAAAAAATACCGTATGCGAACACAGCTAAGTACCTAGTCTAGGCATGACCCTGGATGCTAAACTTAGATGGAAGGTCCACGTCAAAAAGAAACATGAAGAACAAAAACTAAAATATAGTAAAATGCATTGGCTGATACGCAGACACTCTTCTCTATCATCACACAATAAGCTGCTACTTTATAAGCAAATACTGAAACCAATATGGACATGGTATTGAACTTTGGGGTTGTACAACACCCAGCAACGTCAATATCATACCAAGGTTTCATAACAGGGTACTAAAGAACATTGTCGATGCACCATGGTACGTCAGGAATAGTGATCTACAAAGAGACCTTAAAGTGGACCCCGTTTCAATTGAAATTTAAAAAAATGCAAGAAAATACGAAGAAAGACTCCAGCAACATGTGAATATAGAGGCAATTCAGCTGTTAAGCAACATCAATATTATACGCAGACTGAAAAAGACCAAACCCTTTGAACTGGTTTAATTGTTAGAACAAACAGCGGCTTGCTGATTTAGATCCACAATAACGATGTAAAAAAAATAAAAATAAAAAAGTTAGTGACCTCACCAGTGGTATCCTACTACACTACCTTAGACATAGCTTCATGCAAAATACAGCAAAGCTGCTTGAATTAAACAATATTAAATATCTGAAATCTTCATAGAGGCATTACTCCGGAGCCCTAGAAGGTTGCCGTTATTCATCTAGATCTTAAATCAGGCAAGAGGAACGAGGTATCTAACTACCGCGGTATAGCCATTTTATATGTTGCATTAACATTTTATCTGTTGCATTCTTCTAACTCGCATTAACTGCTTCCGTTTATTGGCTCGTTTTAGCCTCATCACTCTGGCACATTGTTTGCGGCGAAGCAACGAATTTCTCCGGATGGATTCAGCACCAACCAACAGCGTTCTTTCAGAGTCAGTTTTTCTCGGTTATTCAATTCCGCGTATCAAGTCTTTGATTTCAGCATCTCAAGTAGTTCCCTAAACATCTACCTCGATCCTATTTTTATCAATAGATCAGCTAGAAAATTAAGAAAGATATGACTTCACTTCATTTTAGCACAACTTTAAGCATTTTTGTTGTCACTTAGTTAAAATTGAGAACAGATTCTCTATACGTTTAAGAATATTACTTAGAAAACTTTCAGGGTATCAACTTAAGAACAATGTGAATCCTTCTTAAATATGTTTAGTATGCACCACTTCAATTTAAAAGAAAATGTTTTGACCACATGTCTAGGACCGTTCTTATATAAATATTTCCGTAAAAGTGCACAAATATAAAACCTTTGACATAATATGTTTTCGGTCTGAAATAAATGCTCATACCTCCCCATTAAATGGAACCAATAAAATGCCAACGATTTCATTAAGTTAAAACATTTATTTAACTTTATTATCACATTGTGTCAGTCCATTACCGATACATGCGGCATACGCCATCAAATGTGGTATCGCATGTTCCTCATAAATTCCGGTAAACAAATTACTATGCGGACCATTTGCATAGACGGCACAGTCACTTCCACCGTGTGACTCCTTTTCTAATGGTACAATAGCCGGAAATTCAAAATCATATTTAGTATCTCGACCAGAAATGGTCATTGGATCAATCCGATGTCCATCCGATTGTAAATGTGTTTTCAAAGATACACCATTTGCATAACTCAAACTTAAATAACTCATCCCGTCATCAGCTAGACCTGCCACATTGTAAATATTATCACCACGTTCGAGATAACCGGCTACGGACATAGTATGAGCATGATCGGATGTCACAACTATCAAAGTATCATCGTCGTTGATTAATGTTTTTGCTTTTGCAACGGCATCGTCAAATTCAAGTGTTTCGTTAATCGCAACTTTAGCTTGATTAAGATGATGCGCCTTATCGATAAGGCCACCTTCGACAAATAAAAAAAATCCGTTAGGATTTTTACTTAAAATCTCAATAGCTTTTGCCGTCATTTCGTTTAATCGGGGCACATTAATATTTTTATCGATCGCTTCGAGTAAATATGGAAAATGATTACTAGCGAAAAGTCCAAGTACAGGACCATCTGTATCGTCGGTGTCCAGTGCCAATAATTGTTCACGTTCCGATATATATTTACCGTTTATGTGTGTCGCCTGCCACTCTTTAATTAAGTTTTTACCATCCGACCGTTTACCCGAGCTTCCGTTTTCATCGAACATCGTTTGGTTAATAAATTGAATACGTCCCCCACCAAATATTACCGTTAATTTTTTACCAACATCTCCGTAAATTAATTGTTCAGCTATATCCGAAATTGCATCGTTCGGGCATGCTTCTTCAACTTTTTGATTATTTTCCCAATCACGATTTGCAATATTGGCATAGACACCGGCTGGTGATGCATCTGTTATACTTGTGGTTGTAACAATACCAGCCGATTTACCAGCATCCATTGCCCATTTTGCAATGGAATATACATAATTTTTGACATTTTGTTGACCTTCACAATCGAACCGTTTCACTTTTGCGTTTACACCAATGGTACCGTAATTATTTTTTATGCCCGATAAATATGCGGTTGCAGTACACGCTGAATCAGGCACTATTTTATCGACACAATACGTCTACAAGAACAAAAACATTAAATTTATAATCACCACCGTATCCAAAACTCACTTTTGTCAATCCGATGTGTGGAAATTTTTGAAATTCCAACAATCCATGTTCGCCTGTTTTATTTATACGGGCCACGGTTGTCGTTTGCGTTGACATACCATCGCCGAGAAATAAAATTAAATTTTTTGCAATGCCATCATTCATTTTACGATCAATCGTATCGGTCACATAACTTCGGGCCATATTTAACCAATGGCTTTGGGTCAATTCATCAGAATTATTCAATTCGAAATGCTTTGCATACGGATTGCGTTCGGTCAAATCGATACCATCGTGTGCTATCGACCGTGCTTCGATTAGATTCAAACTAGAAAACACAACGGCTAACGATACTATAATTTTACACATTTTATGGCCAACCAACTACTTCGACTAACGATATCAAATTGTCTAGCGACTTAATTGAGTTATTGCAATCAGAATTGTTTTTTATTGCATTTTATGATGATTGCAATAAGTAAACAAATTGAAGTTTATAATTACGGGTAAGTAAATATGCTTTTGCAGCTTATAAACAGTTTTAAAAATGTAATCGGTTTGAGCTAGTTCTATAATTTTATATACGACTGAATGAAACGTGTGGCAATTAAATTCACTTGTTATTGGGACGACCTGCATTCGTAGAAATTTAGATACCGTCAAAATTTCAACGAGCTTTCAAAATTCATATCACAACTGTCGAAAGGCTATATATAGCAGTGGGCGTAAGGCAACAAAGCACGGTTACCGGCGATAGTCAGAAGATGTCTCACTTTCACGAAAGATAAATTCTAACATGATATTAAAGAGTAATGGAGATGGAGCATCTCCTTGCCGTACACCAGAGCTAATTGCAAACATTTTTGATAGCTTGTTCTCACTTTCACACAATATTGTGACTCAATTACTATCATTTTACACAAACGCACATATTTGTCAGGTTTTTCCAGACAGCGCAAAGCAAACCATAAGCAATCTTGATGGATTAATGGAAAATGAAGAACACTCGATATACGTCACGAGATGTTTCGTAATACTAAGAAAGAATCATCCTCAGCGAAAAAACTTCTTGATCAGTGACTGGCCGACTCGGATGAAATCCTCCTTGGTAGTCACCTACAATTTCCTCCGCCAGGATAGTGATTCTCTCTAATATTATGTAAAACAGTAATTTGTATGCTGTGCAAAGAAGAGCTATGTCGCGATAGTTTTCGAGTAGCAAGCGCCAAGTTGAACAACCCAGGCGCGAGTGCATCTGCCTAACCAGATGTTATTTCAAAGGGATGACACAGCTCTCTCAATTACGATTCTACATACAGACCCAGAGGTTCTTAATTTGCACAGAGAAACGAGTTTCTCTGGAATTCCTAGGCATATGAGCGCGGCCCATTAGTTTTCGCGGTTTATACTGTCATATTCCTGTCTGAAGTCTATATACAGTTCATGTATGATTATGTTGTACTCCTAACATTTTTCCAAGATCATCCTCATGGTCAAAACATTGGTCAGTGGTAGATCGGTTGGGACGAAAACCACATTAATGGTGTTTTTGGCGAGAGGGATGAGTTTGGCAAGTACAACATTAGCCAACACTTTGTAAGCAGTGCTGAACAGAGCGATATCACGATAGTTTCCACATTTAAGACGGTCACCTTTTTTGTGCAGCGGCCATATGAGTGCGGTCTTCCAATTCTCAGGCAACTCTTCTTGGTCCCAGATAGAGACAATAAGATCGTATAGATTTGTTGCAAGAGTAGCGCCTCCGAGCTTAATCAATTCTGCGAAGATTCCCTCGAGACAGGGTGTGTTTCATTTTTTTAATCTACTAATAGCTACATCTACTTCCTCTACTGTGGGATATTCAACAATGACCCCTTCACCTGGAGGAGCTATTGCTCTAATGGGGGTCACTTCGTCGTTCCGATTTAGCAGTTTTTGAAAGTAGGTTTGCCGTACTGAGAGAACATCAGCCACGTTTGTTCTCAGCTCTCCATTTCCATCTTTGATGGCTGTACTTCTTTGGTGGAAGTCTTTAGTTAGATTTCTGGCGTTAGCAAAACAGTCCTTGAGTTTCCTATTTCCGCTTAGAAGCTGATGTTTTCGATGCAAGATCTCATATGATCGCGGTTCTTTTGTCGAAGGTATTTAGTCGTAGCTTTCCTAGCTCGAAGATATTCTGCTAGAGTGCTTCTAGTGTTGCGAGCTAACCATTTTTCATGAAGCTTTCGTTTATTTTCGACGACCCTTCGGCATTGATCATTGAACCAATCATTGCGGGACCTCAGAGGCCTTTTTCCGATAGAACTTTGCGCCGCGGTGATTATGGCTGACTGTATAGCGTGCCACTGCTCCTGGATGTTAGAAGGAGCTTCTTCGTTGTTATTGGGCCGGTCTAAATAATTAGTGACAGGAGATTGGTAACTCTGCAGTGACGCTTGAGCTTTTAAAGCATTGATATTCTATCGAACGGTCTTTTGTGCTTGTCTGTTGCGCGTAGATGACAGTTTGAACTTATACTTAAATATGACAAGCACATGATCGCCGTCCATGTCTGCATAAAAATGAATTGCAAGTGCTAAATTTATTCAGTGTTTCCACATGTTGTCATAACGAGTGAGAGAATTGGGCGGAGAGAATAATGCCAGTTTAAGACCAAGAGTTACCACAGTAAAGATGAAGGTTGGTGCATAAAATAAAGAACATGGCAATGTAACCATAAATCAGTATTGAGATAAAATTGAAAAGTAAAGCTAAATAGAAGTGGCCACAAATTGACGATCCTCCTAATCCTTCTAATAAAAACGACGATCTTCTTGCATAGCTTCATGGCAAAGCTGGTTGAAAAACAGCAATACAGAAACAAGAAGATGCCGACATCCAAAATACTATAGTTGTATACTCACTGAAGGCTTATATTTTTTTTCGATCCGAGAACTTCTCCGTACTAATACGATTCCAGGTTTTACAATAGGTCGAGGGTTCTATTAAATGATATTTTGTGGCAAGCACAGATTGGTTATTGGATATTTCTAAAATCGATGAAAGAATATCGAGTATTATATAGGGGGGGGATGTAAAGGGAAACTTTATCACTTGATTCCGAACGAAGATGACGCGATGCACCAAAATACAGCCACCTGTTGGAGTGCATAACCCATGGACCGAACCTTTGTTCATACTAGTACAGGGTTACTGGAACTATAAACCGTGCATATGCTGAAAGTCAACGCGTCCTAGATTTGGGTCCAAGAGTTGTGTGTGCTTCAGCTTCAGGAAATGCAACAGAAGAACACACTCTATAATAACGAAAACACTAAGGTTGATAATTTCTGAAGACTAAGGGCGAATCGAGGAATGTAATTAAAGTTGCCACCATTTTGTTTTGTAATGATAGTTTTCGATTGATTACTAAAACTATTTGATGGAATCAAAATACCCCCTAAAATAATATAAGAGATTACTGAACAATTATTTCGATTAAGTTTGTAGTAATGCTTTAGGAATATGTGCTCTTAAGTAAAAACAGAGTAACATATAGGATCTATCTTAGATGTATGGTGATATGGACTATAGAACACCCAATTTTAGAAAATATTGGGGTTATATAGATAATTTAGTCGACGTCTTGTCGACGTATGTATATCGTATCTGCGACAGCGAAACTTATACACGGAAGCCACTCAACTGAGTGGCAAAGTACTTTACCTTTAAAATTGGAAACACATAAAAAAATAACAAATCGAAGGTTATCACTTATCACTATCAGCAAAAAATGAGTAGTAAAAATGATTACGGTTTGTGGTGTCTATATTAAAAATAAAAATTAAATCAATCAATTAAATGAAGGAGAAATAACGAAACCTAAAAACATTCCAATGAATTCTAGTTTTTTCCAGATACGACCAGACACTTATAATACAATCAAATCTTACTATTCAGGAAACGATATTTGATTTTCCTGATGAAAAACTATAAAACTCCCGATTGACACTACTTTCCGCTTCAATGATAGTCTGATTTTTACTCTCATCAAATTTGAACTCAAGAATACCACTGTTTTGTAGTTCTATTGGTATCGCCTGCATCAGAGCGTAATAGTTACCCGGCCATTTACGTAGGTTGAATCCGCCAGCTGTTTTTGAGCAACTGCGCCCTCCTGTACTGTATCGTTTCTGTATTCGTTTAGAAAAACATCTGATGCGACTGGGTATACACTAATAGTTTATCTCTCGCAAACTTTTGCAAGGTTTACACGGCTAGGTGTACGGCTGGCGTTGTTCCGTAGGTCACCGTGGTTAGTCATCTTCATGTATGGCAATTTGGCAAAATATTTTTTTATATTTCAGCCGTGAATATTGGTGTTTTTGCTCAGCAAGTCTTGTTGGAGTGTTGGACGTTTTGACCGATGCATAAAATACCATTCTGACTTTGGGAGTGAAGGTTGCTTCTCTGCTTACAGCGTGGTGTGGTAAATAAAAATGTTCAGCTTCTCTTCTTCCCCCTCGATCTATTTCATATTGCCCAATATTTCATACTCATCCATAAACTGTTAGTATTGTAAAGTCAATTTTGAATTTTTTGAAAGGCATTTTTTTGAAAGAACTCAATGATATTAGCGTGTATAACTTTTGTTGTAAAAATCTACTTATTCGACTGCTTGTTTGGTCAATTGCCTTTTATTGCACACAGTTGCCGCTTCTGGTGATCGGATTCCGGCAATGTTTGCTTGAATTGGAATTTTTATCAGTTTCAGTTTGTTTGCTACTTCTTTGCTGATGAATGTAGCATGCGAGCCCTAAGAACCACGAACTAAATCTTCTCAAATGTTGGTCGTTACCTTGACCATGACAGTTGCCAGTAAGACGCCTACTTGTTTTGGCTTGGAATAGGTCTGCAAGGTAGTCATTGTTGGAAGTTCCAACTGTTATGAGCTCCATAACATGTTTGACCCTTTTTGCGACAAAAAACATTACGGTATGGATCCGTAAGCATTTTCTATATAAGGCATTTTCTTTGGTTTCTCAATAGCAGTTCTGTCTATAAGGCTGGTAGAGCTTGAAATTGCAGCTGGTAATGTCGTGGTCGCCGCTAGAATTAGCGCAGATAAAGGATGCCCGTTGGGAGATAAAGGATGCCCGTTGCAATACGTGTTGTTCTCTTTTAAAAGTTTTGTGGAGTTAAACCATTTTTGGATTTTTTATCGAAATTTCCAACATGTGATGAGTCTCGGTATCTAGCTTTTTAGTCAGAATGCCAATTACCATGCACCCAAGTGCTCCTGAAGTGTTCATCTTTAATTTCTTCTTCAGTAGCGTTTGCTAAAAGCTCCTCGTGATTGTGACTAAAGGAGACGCATGCATGATTCTGTTAGATGTGTTATTTTTATCTCACAGTATGTTTTATTGAGCCAATTTTTTGCATCTTGTTTTAAGATATTTCTAAAACCGAGCCAATTACATAGAGGAGCAAGTAGAATACCACAGCTCTAAAATAGCCGAAGAAACCGAACCACTTTTTCAGGTCATGATAATACATAACAATATTACCAGCAAAGGTCCTAATATAGACCACATCATAAAATTAAAAATCAGAATAAGTGTTTGAAATGCGTCATTCGAATAGCTTTTCACACACCGAAGGAGTTCCCTAACATAGCTTCATTTTAAAGATGCCACCGTTGGTAAGAAAAATATGTTAAAATCTCTCTTATGGCAAATCTGCGATAGATCTACTATAAAGTTTAGTTTCAAGTCACATAACGACAATTTCAAGAATGCTGATAGGCTGGCCAGTAGAAATTACACAGTACTGCGTAAGTAAAAATGAAAAGAGTACACCTATACCGATTAAACAATAGAAAAGGCGAATGAGTAAATTTGTTCAAGTAGATGGAGACAGATATAAGAAAGTCCTAGAACGAGCAGTTGGAACACTTGTTGAGTTAAAACAAGCAGATGGGAAAATAGAAAGGTGTTTATGCGTAAAAGTTTGGCCCCAGACCAGACAGTCATTGACCTAGGAACATGTTGCATAAATGTAGCCTAATTTAGATCGTTCAAGTATTCTAGATTTTAAAATACTTTCTATTCTATAGTAGCCAACTGACAAAATTACACATAAAAAATGTCGTTTGTTTAACATTTATATGATAAAACAAAGTGGATAGCATTATAAATTGATTAGAGCATGCACTTGTTGAGATTAAGAATATAACGACACATATAAACCTATTTAAATAAGACATTGTTATAATAATTATTTTGTTAATAACTGTAAAATATTTAACTATGAATTATATTATTATATATGCAGATAAAAAAACTTAGCTGTCGATAAGAGATAACGGGTAATTAATGAGCGAGTTTTTATTCACATGTTTTACATGCTTAAACAAATTCACAGTTCACGTTTTTATCAATGTACGCATAGAAAAGAATGATTGCCAAATCTATTGTAGGTGTGACTTAAACTTATATTGTCACACATTAAACACTTATGGGATGCACATTACATAGTTGAATGGTTTTCATGGCGTGATTTGATAATTTGTTTAATGACGAGTATCATATATCAAAGCGTGCAGAAGTGTTTGATCTAATTGATAACAAATTACATTAACGTTAGATAAATTAAATTAATATTTTTTTTATTATTGACGCGAACGGCGTTCACATGGTCTTCGATCGCAGGTTATCATGATTCAAGACCACTATATTTATGCGGGTTATAAAAAACTAGTACCCATATATCTAAAGTCTAAATTTACGGTTCTTGAATATAACCGAAAAATAACTTCTTCCACAATACAGTAGTGGTGATGTAACAGCAGTCGGCCTGGAGACCGGAGGCTGCGTATTTTGGCTGGTTTCGGCCTACATGAACCGAGAAAAGGAGGTTCCGCTGGATAACCTGGGGGGACCAATACCCGCAGCGGAACGGAAAAAGATCGGAGTAATACTGGGTTGTGATGCAAATGCGCATCATACAATCTGGGGAAGCACCGACATCAATGATAGGAATGAGTACTTATTTGATTACTTATTGAGGACTAACCTTGTAGTGTGTAATGTGGGGCAGGAGCCCACTTTTATTATCAGTGATATGCAGGAGGTACTGGATGTTACCTTTGCATCAGATGTACGTGACGTTTAATTTTGGCATTCACCCCGTTACCCGGAAAGCCTTCAGGAATCCTAGAAGGACTAACTGGAACAAAAACGGAGAAGTGTTAGTACGACTCTTACCGACCGATGCTCCGAAGCCCCCAGAAACAGAGAAGGTGCTGAATTTCCTGGTGGAGGAAATCACAGGCGCCTGTAACTTGTCCTTGGACACTGCTTGCCATAAGAGAGAATACTTAAGGGGAAGCAGAAACCGGTATGGTGGTCCAGGGATTTGGGGATCCTTCGTATAGGGTGTAGGAAAGCATTCAACAGAACAAAAGGCTCTAGGGAAGCTCAGGAGGAAATCGTGTGCAAAAACCAGATCCTATGGGCTTTAGACCCTATAAATTGGCAGGCCCGGGCGGTATCATTCCAGTGGAATTGCAAATACACTCGTCGAGCATTCTCTCATGGCTGGAGGTGATCTTCAGGGGGTGTTTAAAGCTAAATTATATTCCTCAGAAATGGACGGAAGTTAGGGTGATTTTTATCCCGAAAACGGGAAAAAATTCACAGGCCTACCCAAAGGACCTAAGACATATAACTCTATCATCCTTTCTGTTAACAACATTGGAAAGACTGATTGATGGGTACATACGTGCAAAATATACCCAGTAATTGGGCGACATCTCAGCATGCGTACTGGAAAGGGAGATCTATGGACACGGCTCTGCATTCCCTTGTGCGAACAATTGAGAAATCAATCCACTCGAAAGAGTACTGTATGGTAGCTTTCTTTGATATAGAGGGCGCCTTTAACAATGTCAGGTCGGGGGCAGTTCAGGAAAGACTGTCTTTCTTAGATGTGGACTACCTCTTAAGGAGGTTGATAAATCAGATGTAGAATGCAGGATTGTTAACGCGGAGATATTGGAATCCACCATTAGGAGGCGAGTAGTTAGAGGAACTTCGCAAGGTGGTGTTCTACCTCTTCTCTGGAACATAGTAATCAATGGACTACTTTTGGAACTAGAGAGGGAGGGAATAGGGGTGATAGCGTATGCAGATGACGTAGCGATCGTGATCTCGGGTAGGTACTTAAGCACGATTAGGGAAGTCATGCAACACGCGCCCTTAATCACTACAAAGTGGGCTAGCAAATGTGGGCTGGGTATAAATTCATCCAAAACAGAGCTTGTACTCTTCATCAAGAAGTATAAAATTCCGGTAGTCGTCTCTCCTACCTTAAAAGGCACGACAATGGCCTTTACTGATAGGGCAAGATTTCTGGGCATAATTTTGGACAGTAGGCTAAATTAGAAGCCCAATATAATTTAGAGAGAGTAAATAAGCGTTCCATGACTCTGTACTCATGTAGGAATGCCGTCGGTAGGAGATAGGATCTAAAACCAGAGCTGGTACACTGGCTCTTCACCGCTGTAGTCAGACCGACACTGATGTATGGGGCGAGTGTGTGGTGGCCAGCACTAGACAAGAAAACTTATAAAAATAGGATATAGAAGGTACAAAGAACGGCCTGCTTGCTTATAAGCGGGGCACTGAGGACAACCCCTACACGTGCTCTAGAGGCTATATGCTCCACTTTCTTCCAGTCGACATCTTTGGTAAGCAAAGAGCGGCAACTACGGCTTTAGACTCTCTGCCGTGTTTGAGTGGAAATGTCTACAGACGGCCACTCGACGATTGGCAGTTCGCTTCAGGAGGACTTTGCGAATAGTAACTACACAATACCGGTTGTATGCTTTGAAAAAAGGCTTCCGCACCCTTATCCGCTCAAGGGAATTCTGGGAGAACAGGTCAACAGTAGAAACTGGATGTATACAATTCTACACTGACGGCTCCAAACTAGACGGCAAAGTCGGAGCTGGAGTCTATTGTGACAAATTAATTGTGAATATATCCGTTCTTCTTCCTGATCACTGCAGTGTGTACTAGGCAGAGGTGATAGCGATTGAAGAAGCGCTGACTTGGTTGATGCTTAATGTCATATCCACAAGGGATATAACAATATATGTGGACAGTCAGGCGACAATCAAGTCGCTGGAATCAGTTTCTCTGACGCCCGTGGTGGCATTAAAATGCCGTTCGAGTGAGCATTTCAATATCCAGATAGTCTGGGTCCCCGGTCACTCGGACGTTCTGGGGAACTGTATGGCTGACGAACTGGCAAGGAAAGGTACAACTCTCTAATTGAAACCGGAAAGGGCAAATCTGGGGAGGCCTATAGTAGCGCTTTTTATGGCGCTTAAAAAGGTGGCGATAGCCTCGGCACAGAAGAGGTGGATAACAATTCGTTTTTTAAAGAACGTATCTTCTTTAAAAAAAACTTCCCCAAATGTTTAGTTAGACTTTAAAAGTCAAATCCGCGCATTCAAATGGTTTAAAGCGGATGTTGAACTTTTTCAATGGTTTAAATGGTTTGGCAAAAGAAACCAGATATTTAAAATCATATTACTAACAGAGCCTATCATCTATGTTCCAGTTTGGGATTGGTGATTGGTTGGCAAACGGTTTTATTTAGTGCAGTCTAACCAAAAGAGTTACCCTAATCGACACTTTGATTTTAACAAGGCTAAAAAATTGAAAAAATATATGAACACCTTTGACTCTCCAATCACGAGAAACTTTTCAGCTGAAAAATGGCTTGAATAGTTCGATTGATTTGTTTTGAAAGATAATTAAATACTTGAAAATATAATATAAATGGTTGATGAAGTTAAAGCTATATACTCAAAGTAATAGCAATGTCTCAAGCAAGGACTGTGGAGATTATTTTTTAAAGTCACTATACTTCTACTCTGACAGTCAAGCTATATGTGTGGATTTTACCTTGCCAAGCATATAAAGAACAGCTGAAAAGAACAACTCCGACGGCGTAGTATAACAGTGAATGGTAATGGTTACCAAAAATTAACCATCTTCTATAGTCTACATAAATCGATTTTGTACCCTATACGACACAGGATGCTAAATATCTAATCAACCAATGGAATTTTATTTTAAACTTTGTTTAAATTAAATAAATCCAATTGCTTATCGTTTATATTTGTCCAAGTGCATATCACTTAAGTGCTAATTTTAAACTCACAAAGGTTAATAGATGTAAGAATTAATTATCATCAATGACCAAACCGTCACATGTTCATTTGGTTTTGGTTTATTGAAAACTTTCAAAATCGGGATTACTTATACATATGTGCTTTTAAACGAAATATTTCGTTATATTTACACAGATGAATCCTTAGATGAAAACCAGAAAAATGTTCCTTGCAAAAGTCGAGTAACCAAAACCTTAAGTTGTTATACTTTTAGGACTTCAACCTTTCGACAAAATTTTGATAACGTTATCCCGATCTATAAGACCTTCACTGTTGGAACTTATCAATAGCTTACAAAAATATATATTTATATAGATGGAAAATAAATAAATAGAACTGACACACTTAAACCACTTGAACGGACTATAAAAATACTTCAAACGAAATCCGGTACGAATGTAAGTCGGTTCTTTTGAATACGATCATATATAATACTAAACTTGTTTATCCTATCATTACATAGATGTCTCTAGATACCAAAAGATTATAACGCTTGTTTACAACCGGTTCAATACTTCCAAGTATACGGTGACCACTGGCGTATTTTTCTGTAGCACATCGTAACTCTTTTAAAAACAATTTGTAAATTTTCAAGGTAACTGTTCTATGCCAACTTCCAGGGATTGTAGTAAAGCAACAAATCGGTGAAATCACTGGAGTGATTCCGGTAGATAGGTCGACGACATGTAGGTGTATAGTATATATAAAGGACTGTTTAATACAACAAAAGTTATACAGTTCAAGCCTGAATATATTATTACAGGAGAAGGTTTTTGCCCAAAAATTCAAGTGTAATATTCCGGAGAACTAGAAGAGTGGTGCAGAAATTGTCTGGGGCTTTTAACAAAAAAACGACTTCTTCCAAAACGTCATAATTCATTTGAAGAAAAGCGTAATGCTACTGTACCAGAGAAACTTTAAACAGGCCACGAAACTGGGACGAAAAGAAGTAGCGGGATAATGATCAACCTGGCAGGGGGCCCTTTCAAATAGCACAGTCCCGAACGGAGCCTCTGATTACCAGGCAACCTCCAGATGTATTTAGCATCTTATCCTAGCATTGTGGATCTCTGCAAGGACGGAAATCCTTTTCTCCGCTACTCGTAGGACTTAAATGGAAGTTAAGAATAATAATATATAAGCCGGCACTCTTAAAATGTCGGAAACTCCAAAAGTAGAGAATCGGGTCTGTAGGCCTTCGCTCACCAAAGTTAGGAAAGGGGCCGCATGCACCGATAATGCAGGTCCCTTCAAACCAACCTATAATGCTAAAAGGCCAGCTTAGATAGCCCTGAAAAGGCTAAAAAACAATTCCGTTGGTAGATAGGACGAATAAGGGCAGAGTCACATTGAAGTGGACTACTAAAACGGTAGAACCGAAGCCGGGAAGTTCATCCGGGAGCTCCCTGTCCAAAAGAAAGAGATCTTCGGAGGAATATTCAAAGGATGCAAAAATCAAAGTTGTAGGCAACTACAACTAGGTCTTTTAGCGAGGTTCCCAAGAATCCGCTGGTTGCAGGGGTTGTTGATAGAACACAAAAGGATGGTAGCATCAATCCCGCTTATTGGGGAAAGATGGAAAAGGCTCTTGCCTCCACCTTTCTAAAAATAATGCGGGAAACCCCTGTGGCTGCTCCTACATGTCGGGACAATGGTTGGTACAAGAACCATGTCAAGTTGACAGCTTGTGCCAACTAAACGTCTCTGCACCTATATAAAAAGGCGATCAGTAGCCTAGGTTTGGTTTGGAGCTAAACTAGAAGTCCTTGCGCCTGAGGATATCCCGTGTAGGCCACGAGCTCTGGCATGGATTCCAGCTGAACCAAACGATCCAAAGATGATTTTAGAACGGATTAGGATGGGTAATCCTGAGTTGCCAACCAAAAACTGGAAATAGCCAGAGGAGGCTAAAAATAATTACATGTCGGCTATAATCATAATTGACAGCGAATCACAGGCAGTGCTGACTAAGACAGATGGCTTGATTAGCTATGGGTTTGGCGCTGTCACGATGAAAGTTTATAAGAAAGATGGTGCTGCTAAGTCAGGAGCATCAGAATCAAGTGGGGGAACTTCTACTTTGCACGGAACCTCGGCTGAGGATTTGTGTTCTTAAGACGAGCAGCCTCAAACTGTAGAAACGAAAGAAGTAAAGGCGTCAAATCTGATTAACGAGCTATCCGGATCAAAGGATCAACTCTGCAATCTATTTACGACCTCG
The DNA here is from genome assembly GCA_963556175.1 of Tipula confusa. Taxonomy (NCBI): domain Eukaryota; kingdom Metazoa; phylum Arthropoda; class Insecta; order Diptera; family Tipulidae; genus Tipula; species Tipula confusa. The sequence continues at coordinate 151,083,059 of OY744477.1, forward strand.
GATTTAGAAGGATCTGACATTACTGTGGTGTCGATTGATCTTTAAGCAGCAAGATGCTAAAGCTAATACAAGTCAATCTACATAACTGTAAAGCTGCGTCAACTGCGCTCATGCTCAAAGTAATAAAGGATGACATTGATATCGTCTTGGTTCAAGAACCATGCATCAATAAAGATCGGGTTCTTGGGCTTAAATCTGGTAACTATAAATTACTGTTTGTGCAAGTTGAAGGTAGGATTCGTTCGTGCATTCTTGCAAAGAACAAATTAAAAAAATGTCTGCTTGCCAATTAGAGCGATGCAGATGTAGTAGCAGCTAGCATTGAGGTCAGCAATTAGAACCTCTGGCTTGTCTCAGCGTACCTACTCAGCACCGAGAGGGGTGAGTCACTCCTAGATTCTAAGTACTAAACTTTCTAACTGTAATATAGGCTGTAAGCCTACTTGTATAACTATTAAAAGACAGGAAGTTTTGGACATTACCCTTGTTACAAACTTCATGTCAAATAAATTCATTAATTGGAAAGTGTCCGAAGAACACTCCTTTTCTGATCATTGCTATCTACAATTTGGGTTAGATTTGAAATATTCTAAAACTCCAACCTTTAGGAATAGAAGGACCAATTGGGAAACCTTCAGATTAGTTATAAGTAACTCCTTAACAGAATTGGTCCCTTTATCTCCTGAATTTAAATCCTCAAATCATATAAATACGAATTAAGAAGTGCCAAAAGCAAAGCTTGGAGACTATTTTGTGATAACATACAGGAGTCCTGTGAGGCAGCTAGGCTACGTAAGATTATATCTACTTGTCCTGACAATCTAAGTTATCTACATAACGATACGACCGGATGGTATCTGGACTACAACGGAGGCGGAATCCCTGGAGTTCCTACTGGAAACTCATTTCCCGGGATGTTTCGAATCTCCGACTGTTCTGCCTAAAGCCAATAGTGCTACTGGTCTCACTGAGAAAATTGTCAATTGTCAGTTTTAACAATTTCAAACCATTTAAGTCAGCAGGTCCGGTTGGAATTATTCCTGGCGACATCCAACAAGCCAGTGGCTTAATGGTTCCCTGGCTTAAAGTGATTTTTTCAAGTAGCCTGAAACTATGTCACGTTCCAAACAAATAGACTTAAGTAAAGTCTTAAGTAAAGCTTTCATTGCGATCCAAAAGACCTCAGGCCCATTAGCTTATCTTCATATTTCTTGAAAACTCTAGAGAGATAGATAGAAGCTTATATTAAAGGCTCAATCAAGCCGGTAAAGTTAGCAGTCTTAACATACATACTGCAAGGGGAAATTAGTGGAAACTGCACTGCTTTCTCTCTTAGGCCCTATTGAAAAATCGCTCAAATATAAAGAATTCTCTTTGGTAACCTTTTGTGATATATAAGGAGCCTTTAACAATGTCAAACCAGGGGCGATCACGCAGGGACTTTCTGATTTGGGGCTGGATGTGTCACTCGGATGCTGGATTGATCAAAACCTCAGGGCAAGGTCATTTTGGTGAATCTAATCTTGGTGAGGCATCCGTTCGAAAATTTGTGAGTAGAAGTACCACACAGGGGTGGTCATAAATGAGCTGTTACTAAATCTGGAAGGGCTGGCCCTAAAGTGGTCTCTTATGCAAATAATGTTGCCATCGGCGCCTTCGGCAAATATCCTAGCATCCTCAGAGATTTTATGCAAAATACCCTTGGTATCCTTACCAAATAGACCAAAAGATGCTGTCTAAATGTTAATCCACTTAAAACTGAATTGGTTCTTTTTTCTAGGAAGTACAAACTTCATTTTTTCAACCCACCCACTCTTAACGGTTTAAGTATCATAGATAAAGTGACATTTCTGGGTCTTATTTTGGACAGCAAACTAAGCTGGAAACATAATATATTGGAAAGGGTAAAGAAAACTACAATAGCGCTATACTCCTGTAACAATGCCATTGGATAAGGATGGGGTCTAAACCCTCGCCTCGAACATTGGCTGTACACCTCTGTAGTTAAGCCTGTTCCACTGTACGGAGTTATAGTTTGGTGGCCAGTTTTTAATATAGTGGCAAACCAAAAGCTGCTGATGAAGGTTCAAAGAACTGCCTGCCTGTGTATTAATGGTGCCCTCAGAACCATTTCAACTCAGACATTACAGATTCTTCTTCATCTATAGTCCCTCTTCATATGTTAGCAAAACAAATGGCCGCGTGTACAGCTATTAGGCTTAAATCAATTTCTCCGTGGACCTGTAGTAATAAGGAACACTCATCTATTCTATACCACTTAGACATCATACCACTTCGACATCATACCTCGAAGTTAAATTTATGACTGTTATTTCTTTCAGTGAGGACTGGCGGGTGAATCAGTTCTGAACCCCAAGAATCAGATAAGGGTACGAAACTACAAGGTCCATTTGTCATATGGGGCAGAGACTAGGGTATATTTGGAAAAAGTACGATTACCTCACATCAAATTGCCAAATGGCTGACATGCTACTCATAAATGTATACATTTCAAATGCAAAATACTTGTTAAGACTTGTAAAGTTGTTACGCCACATCGAAAAGTGTTACACAATTTGAAGCACCTTTAGTTAGATGACAGAATCATGATCAAAACAAGATCACCATTCGCAAAACACTATGTACCGTATCATTTATCATTTCATTTGTTTTTTGTTTTTTTTTTCAAATTCATTTGTTTTTTGTTTTTTTTTTTTTTTTGATAAATCTTTAATTTATAACTGTTTATCATCCAAATGATAACAGTTATTAATGACAAATTATACAAATAATAAAAGTAAAGTTATCGTCAAAAAAAAATTCATATTTGAAGTATATCAATTTTTGAATTTTAAATCAGTTAGAATTGAAACGCTCCGGTAAAAAGTGTGTGGTCACGAGCAAATTCGTACATTTTATTTTAATTTTTTTAAATCTTTAAATGTGTTTTTAATTTATTTGAAATAATTTTAAAAAAACAATTTTAACTAAAAACAAAATGTTTTCGTTCAATAAATTCGTTTTCGTTCAAATTTTATTAAGTTTTTGTTTATTCGTTGCATCGTCGAGTTCAGGTAAATTCAAAAATTGTATCGTAATTTATATGATTGTGTCTATATAACCTTAATCGTTTGCCGTTTACTCGAATGTGTGATAACCATTTTTCTACGAATGTTTTCATTTGACAAGTACATAGTAGCAACAACGTTAAAAAAAATTGGTTTTCAATTCTTTAATGATTATAATCAGTACACAGAGATTATAGAAGTGCTAATTACATGTAGTTTAAATTGGTATATGCTATTTTATTCGTTATCACGTGTTGCAAACCAAACGATCGCACTTTAAATCGTGTACAATACACTTGAAAATGTTGATATTTTGTTGGACATTTAAATTTTTTATTTTGTCCAAGTGTTTTCCTGAATATGATACGACTTAATTTATAGACGAATATTTATTGCTTAATTTATAGACGAATATAATTTATAGATGAATATTTATAGACGAATATTTATTGTTTTGTAATTGTAACAAAAAAAACGATCACTTGAATGATATCAGAGCGGTGGTGAAATTAAGTGATACAAGAACATAATGATAAGTATTTTAGCTCGAATTAGTTTTTGTTTACTTTTGGTTCGATACAAATAAATTTTTCCAATTTAATGATCCATTGTGACTAGGTAGCTTTACAATTACCCTTATGTAGATTATGCTGTAAATCTGTCCTTCTTAACCGATCTTAATGTCACTTTGACACATTTAACAAATTGAACCTTATTGATTTCAAATCTTTGTACGATTGCCTTTACGAGTGTAAAAGTGCAAAGCCCTGATTTGAGCTTCGTTCAATTTTGCCCCTATATTTAATCATTCGTTTTGTTTTTCAAACTTGGGAATTATATCTTGATACTCGTACTTAAACATCACAAACACTGAGCAATTGGCGCAGTGGTTAAAGCTGCGGTGTTTGGGACGGGAGGTACGGGTTCGAATCCCAACGAGGAAGCGTTGCAGAAGGGATTTTTCATTACCTGAGTACGATCGGTGATTACGAAGAACACAACTATGAACACAACTCCCCCTGTTGGAGTGCAGAATCCATGGGCCGAACCATCGTCCACGTCAGTACAGGCTGACTGGAGCAATGCAATGTTCAGATGGATTTAAAATCGAACCTATATTCGTGTGTCCTCGATTTGGCTGGTGACGGCGTAAGGTAGAAAGTTAAAAATTAACCGCGAGAGTTGGGAGAGCTTTGCCCCAGAAAAGATTGCAGGGTTCAAAAACAAAAAAAAACATCACAAACTGAAAACTATTTGAAAATTGTGTTTTACTGTAATTAATGTCAGCTTGCTAATAAAATTTAAAGATTTTAGAGCAGCTAAACAAAATATTAAAATTAAAAGGTAGTATCCAAATACTACCCGAGAAAATGAAGTGTTTATACCTGAAACGTTGCCAGACATAAGCTAAATCTCTACATAATATTGCTTAATGGCTCTAAATTAAGTTTTGGTACTGTAGAAAATAAAATTATGGCGATAAAGTCAATTATAATCTTGTCAATGTGCAGAATTAACGAACCAAACTACAATTTATGCCAATCACAGGATAGCTGAAACTATACCTATGCATTATGTAGATGGCAAATGAAAGTTCCCAATTCTTTTGATAACATTGTAAGACGTAAGATAGCTGTAAACTTCGACCACTGAACAGATAGCAAAGAAAACGAACACCCTGAACTAAATGTTTTTCATGTTTGAAATGAGTTAAGATGTACATCACAAGAAGTTTAGAAATACCCATCCATGTAGGCCGTGTAAATCAACAGATGATCAAGGTAACCGAAAAATTTAGTCTTCTTATGGTGTGTCTCGATATGTAGCCCATCCCTTTATTACTGATTGTCCACTTGACTACAGGTTCAACTTGAATTTCGATAGCACACGAGTACGGGTTTTCGCGAAGACTATTTCAATTTTTTATTTTTGGCGTTATTTTACAGATGACGAACTTTATCATCCCGCACCCAGACAATCACAAAACACGGAAAAAATACTGACAGCAGCCGCGAATCCACAAGAAGTAGAATCTGAATTTTGGAATACAAACGCACAAAATGTGTTGAATGATAAAATACGAGTAGCAAGCAAACCTAATACGAACGAGGCCAAAAACATTATAATATTTATCGGTGATGGTATGTCTCTCGAAACCGTTGTTGCCACCCGAATTATGACGGGTGGTGAAGAAGGATTTTTATCGTTTGAAAAATTTCCACATTTTGGTTTATCGAAAACGTATTGTGTCGATAAACAGGTAGCCGATTCAGCATGTTCAGCCACCGCATATTTAAGTGGAGTCAAAGCTAATTATGGTACAATTGGTGTTAATGCTAAAGTGCCACGATACAATTGTACAATGGGACTTGATAAAGCAACCCATACAAAATCGATTGCGGCCTGGGCACAGGAATCATGTAAAGCGACTGGTGTGGTAACAACAACCCGTATTACTCATGCATCACCGGCTGGTAATTTTGCTAATATTGCTGATCGGAATTGGGAAAATGATGCGGAAATTGTTAAAAGTAAATGTGATCCTGAAAAAATTGATGATATTGCTGAACAATTGGTTCGCGGTGAGGTTGGTAAACATTTTCAAGTAATTCTTGGCGGTGGACGACGCGAATTCATTCCAAAGACTGAGATCGATGAAGAAAATAAGGCTGGTACGCGAACTGATGGCGTTAATTTAATCAACGAATGGGTAAATGAACGTAGCAAATCTGGTAAAATTGGATCATACGTTTGGAATAGAAAACAATTGCTTGATATTGATATTGATAAAACCGATTACCTATTGGGTCTATTTGAGAACGATCATTGCCTATATAATGCTGACATTGTTTCGCAAGGTTTAGAAGACGAAGAACCTAAACTAACCGATATGGTGAATGTGGCCATTAAAATGATGCAAAAAAATAAAGAAGGCTATTATTTGTTCATTGAAGGTGGCCGTATTGATATGGCACATCATGATACTAAAGCACGAAAAGCTCTTTTGGAAACAGAAGAATTTGCTAAAGCTGTTGCTCTCGCTAGATCGATGACAAACGAGAACGATACATTAATTGTAGTCACAGCCGACCACAGTCATACTTTAACAATTAACGGCTATCCAGTAAGTATTTATCTAGTAAAACATGTAATTGGGTATCTGCTTCTTCAATTCATTTACATCGTTCGACATCAATCCTTTCCATTTATTCATATTTGGGACGCTTACAGTAAATAATAATTCCAGAAACTTATGTTCGAAATTGTCCTTTGGTAATATTTTAGGACCGAGGCAGCGATATTTTAGGTTTGTCGGGTAATAAAGGTCAAGATGGAAAACCATATTTAACACTAAGTTATGCTAACGGTCCTAGCTATTCGACCACATACGATTCTGAAAGTGGTGCACGTATAGATTTAACATCGACCGATACAACCAGTAATGATTATCGTTATTCGGCTTCTGTTCCCCTATCATCTGAAACACATGGTGGAGATGATGTAGGTGTGTACGCATCTGGGCCATGGTCACATTTATTCGTAGGCAACTATGAACAAAACGTAATCCCATATTTAGCTGCATATGCCGGTAAACTTGGTGAATATGCGCCGAAACAAAATGAAGATGGCGCAGGATCGATTACAACCTATTCCATAATATTAATTTTAGTTGCCGTAACACAATCCATTTCAAGAATGTTTAATTTCTAAGTTATTAATAAATTTATATACTAAATTTGATTGCAGTTTTTGATTCTCTAGTTTTCGAACATAGATTAATATTTTGTTACAGATTGTGATGTATTATAGGTACTAACACTAATCTATAGGTATGCTACTAACACAATTTAAATGTTTTAAAATCAATTAGATATGAGCCCAGCTAAACTGTTTTTTTTTAGGCTCGTCGAAGCGACATTCTTGGATTAACAAAAGATGTGGCTGAAGATAAAATGCCATACTTCACATTGAGCTATGCAAATGGTCCAGGTTATGCGAATACATACGATCCAATAACAGGTAATCGTATCGATTACACTAACATTGATACAACTGATAACGATTTTATGTATCCCGCAACGGTGCTTTTGGAAGATGAAACACATGCGGGTGATGATGTTGGAGTTTATGCATCGGGACCATGGTCACATCTATTCGTTGGCAATTATGAACAAAATGCTATACCATATTTAGCAGCGTACGCTGGACACCTGGGTGATTATAATCCATATCCAAAATGCAATGCCGAAGATAAAAGTAATGTATCGAATTCGGTCAAGAGTGGCATACCAATTGTTGGACTTATTATTTTACTGACAGTACAAATTAGTGTAAGATTACTGTAATTTTAATTTTGTTATTGTAATTTCAAATTTTAATAATAGAATTTAATTATTTATTGAACAAAATTAAGAAATATATTTGCTTATATTTACTCCTAAGGAGATGTTAACAAAATCAAAAAAAGTTAACCGTTAAAATCCCATAAAATTAAAAGACATTATTTTACATCACTCATCTAATAACTCTCTTGTTTGCAAACAAGTGAGAAGGCATAAGGTTGCTCATAACAAAGCGGTCGTTGCTAGAAGAAGACTACCCAGGCAAATCCGATAAATACTAAATCTTTGAAATTGCCATTGAAATGTAAGCCTTGGTATTGCCAAATCACGATAACATTAAAACAAAATGTGAACCTTCCTTGATTCATGAACCATTATATAAAGTAAGCATTAAACATTAAAACAAAATGTAAACCTTCCTTGATTCATGAACCATTACATAAAGTAAGCAAAAAGCCTCTTGGCGTTGGCGGTAAAAGCGTTAAATATATACTAATATTGTTTGTGTGCACTCATTACACTTAAAAAAAAGGACTCTGGTAAAAAATACAGTAATAACAGGGAGTTAGGGACCAAAACCAATTAATTATTTTTAATAGAACATAATAACACCGGTTAATAAATTTAAATTCAAGAATTTACCGTAACAAGAATTCAACTTACCGATAAAACTAAATTCCCGATAATTTTTTGATATTTTCACACTTCATTATACAAATATATTTTATAATCATTACAAAAACATATATTAACATTTTTTATTAATTATTTAATTAATATTTAAGAGTTTTACGTATTTACAACAAGAACGCAATTACGCCATCACTTTATTTCACTTTCACAACAAAACTAATATAAAAACTTGTTTCGGTATATCTTTTCAATAAACAAAATAGTACAAGATACACTTTTTGCATCGATAACGCACGAACAGACGATTTTACATGGGGCGAACCATGTTTTTCCTTGTCGATTTGTTGTTTATATACCAAATTTGTGTCAAAATAATACTTGAACATTCCAAAATAATTTTTGTTTATTAAGTATTTCGCCTAAATGTTTGATGAAAGTATTGGGACTCGAACATAGGTGTCGTTGTTAATTGTAACAAATCACTTTTTTTAGTGACATCTATTAAAAGCTTTTTTTTTACATTACTGATGAACAAATTACACCAAAAACGGAACGAATTTTAAAAATTAGTCTCAATTAAGTTTAAATATTTATTCATCTTATCTTTTTTATCTGATTTGTTTTTTTTTAAGTTTTAAGAGTTTATTTATTATTACAGAATTATTAAATCACCTAGGATCTAAACGAACAAAAAAAAAAATTGTAAATTAAAATTGTAAAAATATTTAGTTTTCATCATAAAGAGGTGTTGAATCACCGAGCATCATTGAATGAGGAGACGTATTGGTTCGAGGCGTACTTCGTACGGAACGTGGACTTTTTCCCGCATTATAATCGCGACTTGAGCGACTCGATGAACGGCCATCATCGTATTGCGGTGTTTTCCTGGGATGATCATCGTACCGTGGCGTTCGTTGTGCATTACCACGTGGCGTTCCGCGTATATCACGTGGTGTTATACTACCATCGCGTGATTTACTACTACTTCGTGAGGCCCATGCTGCATCCGCTTTATCCCAATCCATAGTTTCCTGAGACGAATAACCACGGCCATGTGGACTTGTTGTTATATGAGGTGAAACACTGTGATGCCGCCCACTCGAATGACCATAGGGAGATTGTTGCGAATGTGACGGCGCTGTTTGATACGATGCTCTTGTTGCACTAATTGGTGCGCCAGGATGAACGAAAGGCCCATTATTTGATGATGATGCGCCATGATTTGGAGTATTTCCACTTCCATATCTAGGCGTTGAAGAGTGTGGTGTATGGTATGGTGTCATAAACGGTGTTTGACCACTAGGTGTATACGGCTATAAAAATAAAAAAATTAACAAGTAATCAAAATGATAAAACCATCGAATGGCCAATAATCTTACTGTATTAATATAAGAAGTTTGTCCTCCATATCCTGGTGTATGCGGATAATGTGGAGTTTGACTAGCAGCTTGTGATAACGAGTGTAACATATGCGATGGTATATTTTGTGCAACCCTCTGTATCACCTCTGAACTCATACCACTGTTAACACTACCATGACCTGGTGTTACTCCGTATGGGGTTCGTGACGATAATGATACTGAACCACGCGGTGTACTAGCCGGAGTATTTCCAGGTAATGGATCTCTAAAGTGCTCTTTAAACCATTTCAATAGCGATGGTAATGAATCGAAGACTTGTTGCCTAAACCGGAATCCGTCAGGTGTAACTGTTACATATTCGTGGCGACATCTTGTCCGTGGAAGATACGAAAGTAAAAATTTTCCTGGATAATTTTTTGTTGCCGCTATTACGTAATGGATTTTATTTGGCTGTTTTCTTTTGTCTTCTTTTAAAATTTCCTCGGCCTTGTCTTTCATACCTCCTGTGTCCCGATAATATTTGTAGTTTAATAAATCGCGTGCAAATGATGCCATCGGATTCACGTGTCTCGCTATTATTTCATCTAAGTCTTCAAATTCTTCGTTACCAATCCACAAAGATTGCCCTAAGCTAAAGGAGTTCTCTTTTCCTTCTTCTCGTACATCTATGTGCGCATATATATCGTCCGTTACTTTCCACGTCACTGTTAAATGATCCACACCTTTACTCGATGGTCGCATAATTACCTCGCCTTGATCCATCGATGCCATTATTTTGATTACCTCAAAATATGATTTGTTATGGAATGCAGGATGGACAATAACACGTTTTATATACTGCTGGCGTGTTTTTGGTTTCTTAGAATCTTCCTCCTTTCGCAAATCTTGTTCCTCGCGACTTTGGTCGTAGTACAAATCTTTTTGGGGCCTCCACTCGTGATTTCGATCTAGTAAATCAGAACTCTTTGAAGTACAGTCAACTGAAAATTTTTCAACTTGAATTTTAGTCACACGACAGTGAATTGTTTGACCGATTTGTACTCGTTCCTCAGGATTCTTGACATGTTTATCAGATAAATTTTTAATATGAATAAAACCCATTAGACCATTATCCAATCGTAATTTAATTCCAATTGCTTGTCCGGGACATTCTTTTGCATCGAAATGATTCCATACCTCGGATAATTCAGGAAAATCATTTTTCATACAGAATGGACACTGCCATAATCCGGTCTCATCATTTCGCACTGGATTAGCTTGATCCAATTGTTCGCCTTGCGGTTTTTTATGACTGTAACCGAATACCGTTGCCAAAATCATTTTACCAACGTAAAATGTTTCAGGTGTTTCTTTTGTTAACATGTCGAAAAGTTCTTCGGGCGTTGCTGATCGATACTCCACCCTCAGATCTCGATATCGCGAATTCAATTCAGCTCGAATATCGTAAAGTGTAATACTTTTATTACCAAATCCTTGGCGCTCTAATTCCACAGCAAATGCGTCCAAATCTAAATCTTTTAATCTTTCTGGTGCTTCTAAAATTTCTTCTAATGCACCAGCTGGATTGGCATCTTCGTCGTCATATTCAAGCGCATCGACAGCCATTTTTCTGGCCCATTCGTACGTTTCGGGATGGACACGAGAGCCATCAAGTACTTCGACATACGCCTCGGTACTGTCGCCCAATGAATTTGTATCTATTTTAATAAAACCCGAACAATTAATGAAAACTTTTGGTCCCATATGACATGCGGTTACAAGTTGAGTTCGATTTTCTAGTCGTTGATTTGTTTGTTTTAATATTTTGATTAAGGCCTGACCTTTACGAGGACCCAAACCACTTATAAATTGAACCAAATTTACCGTTAAACTATTTTGTACCGCAAGATTAATATCAACACCAACTTCATTTGTACGATTTATGAATTCTATGTACAATCCCTCTAGAAGGTCTTCTTTGGTTATATAATCCTGAAGAGTGTGATAGCGAAGGCACAATATTTCTTCGTCGGCAGTACACAACTGAGAATATTCCACGAGTGGATCTTGTAATTTGCGGGCAATCGATATTGCTTGTTTAAGTAATGTAGGGTATTCGCGAAAATCGGATCCGCCCTTTTTAGAATTCGCATAAATCTTGGCTAGCTCGTTATCTACAATTTCTACACTAATTGGTGGAAAATTTTCATCGTCCACTAGCTCTTTGATTACGTCGCGCAAATCTTGTTGAATCATTATTGCATCACGTGATTCACCACCAATACCGATAACATGCGGTTTTTTATCTCGGATAAAATCTTTGACTGCCTCCAAATCGGCCTCCTTAAGAGATTTATCCTCGGCCCGATATGAATTTTTTCGTTTTAATATGTGACACAGTCGCAGATAATCAGTAACATCTCCATCTGTACCGATTAGTGAGCAAAATGCAGCCTGTGATAGTTCCGGTACATATGCCAATCCCATTACACGAATACCAGATTTTGTACTCCATGAGTATTCTTCTTCATCAAAATTACCAGAATATGGTGCTACTTTTAACCAATTGCACAATTTTTTGCAACACGATCTAAGAATTGATTCCTTGGCTTCAATTTCCAATTGAATTATGAGCTCTTTACGCAAATCGGGCAGCACCATTTTATTAATGGCCAATTCGACACATTCACCACGTAAATCATTCCATTCACGCACTGTTTTAGAAAATTCATCACGATGATATAATGCCTTTACCTCATCAAGATATGATGAGGTGGTTGAACCTTCTATTTTGTCAGTTATTGATATTGTCAAAAGATTATCACGTTCAGCGATGAGCAATTTCAAGAATTGATCTCCAACCAAATCGCGGACTGGCTTATCTTTAAGATATTTCATTGCGTAACATGAATTATTTTCATCGATTTCTTTGATTCCTTTCTTAGTCGGTGTTACACTGATTTTTCCTCGTTCGTACAAAATCTCTCGAACTGATTTACGTAACATGGGCTCACGAGCTATTTGACGTGCCACCACGAATTTAGCAGCGTGTAAAACTTCATCTGCAGTTTGAAATTTAGGTGTAATAAAATTAGCGGCCACTTCGTGTGGTTCCTGCTCCTCTTGTTCAACATCGTGTCGCTGATAGTTATCACGTAAATTCTCGGCAAATTGTTCTGGTGTCAGACCAAATTTTTTAGCAAAACTACAAATTTTGGCCTTGCGGCACATTGCATACGGCCCAGAATCATAACTATGTTTTAGAGTTTCTTCTTGAGGCATTTCATCATCGCCCACCTCATCATCATCGATTTCTTCTACATCTTCAACTTGTTCACCATTTTCTTCGCGTTCTTCCCGTTGTCTTCGTCGTGCATCTCGTTTACTCTGTTTGATACGTTCACGTTCTTTAATTTTCCACGCCTCTTGCATATCTGGTATTTCATGGGCATAATATAATAAAAAATGAGCATGTACATCTTTTAATTCTTCCAAAGTTTGTACACGCTTTAGACGTTCAATATCCTCGTCTTTCATTACCCGTAATTCATCTGGTAATGGAGCATCAGGATTTGCCATTATCTTATCGATTTGATAATTACGCATCTTCTCAAATAGTTTTAGTAGCGAATGTTTTCGTGATTGCAATTGGCACCATTTAGCATCATATCGGTACACTTTCCATAAATCATTAATATTTAATTCAGGTTGTACATATTCCTTTCGGTAAAATGCGATAAATGGAACTTCAAAATGATTATTTCGTATAAAATCGACAGCTTGTTTAATTTTAGGAATTGCAGTTGATGGCTTTCGACGTTCACGCACGCTTGAGCGATCGTCTCCAAAAGTGGGATCCTGATTTGAAATGCTCGATTTAATAAATGCTTGTTTATAAATCCATTCAGCTTCGTCATCTAATTCATTTGAATTTTCGGCCACTGGGGTTATAGGCACTTCACGCAATTGCATTCGCTCGGGTATATCAACTTTACGTATTTCATTATCTAAATCGGTAAAATGACCTCGTTTCAACTCGCTAGGTTCATAAATTTCGAAAATTGATTTTTTCATTGTTTTTCGTTTTGTTGCCGCTTTAGGTCTTTTTTCACGTTCACCATCGCCCGCCTCTGCTTCATATTCATCTTCTGCCTCCGATTCCGATTCATAATAATCGTTTACATTATCAAAATCATCGTAATCAAAATCAACACCAAAAATATCTTGACCTTCTTGCAGTGAAGCATCCGTGAAAATAGGGCGACGCTTTTTACGTTTTTCAGCAATTGGGCGACCATCATCATCTACAATAAAATCATCAGCGTCCGATTCTTCTTCTTCGTCATCATCGTAATTTTCTGCGGTTGGTTCCACCCGAAGACTACGTTCTGATTGGCGTTCCTCTTCCTATAAAAATTATAAAACCAGACCATATTATTAAGACATGTTGTATATGTTTTGAATTAAATAATAATAATAATAATAATAAGCACTAGCACACCTGATGCGGTTCATGATCCTTTTTATCAATTTAAGCGAATATAAAGGATAAATTAATATAATGAACTATAGCATAAGGAACTAGATACAATACTTACATCATCGGAACCTACAAACAGACGTTCAGCAATTACTTCACGATTAAGTCCTTCGTCATCTTTTTCGTTATCACTTTCTTCGTCTTGAAAACGTTTAAGACGTTTAAATCGTTTCTAAATAGTGACAAAATGTATGGGTTAAAAAACTGAAATTCATCATTGTAACCTAACTTACTCTACGTTCCACTTTCACACCTAAATTTTCTTCAATCAAATCGTAATCCTCATCTTCAAGGCGATCGTCTAATTCATCATCATCGTCACTTTTTTTACGTTTTGTAGAGCCTCTCGAACCATCCGACTCGTCACCACTTTCATCTTCTTCTATCGGATTATCATCGATAAGATCCTTTAATTCTTCTCGAATCCTTTCCTCGTCGTCTTCCTCATCTTCCTCTTCACTATCGCTAACCGCCTTAAGCCGCTTTAATTTTTTGCGCTCATGTGGTTCTAATTCATCATCATCGGATTGCTGAAAGAATAGGAAATCATTAAGTTAGAATTAACATCAAAATTTTACACAGCATTTTGGAAAATCACGTATCAAGGCTACTTCCAAACATCTATAAAAGCAAAAATAAAAAAAATTCTCTAGTCGAAACGCAATTTCAACAAAACCATAAATGCAACCATGAACAATCGTTTAAACGATGTTTAAATAGCAACATTTTATAAAAACGATGAAAAATTTTCAAGCTACCCAGCACAAATCACCATTTTGTTGACACACATTTTTTCCATAGATTCGGTCGCATTTTATGAATCATAACCATATAGACGCAATTCTAATACGCAAAACAAAGAAAGATGTGGCATCTTAAAAAGTAATCCAATAATAGGATGATGCACAACAAATGTGGTACAGAAACACAGTAAGATACGTTTTAAAATCTTAATATAAACTTACATCACTCTCTTCCGCTTCAGAATCCAAAAAATCGGCCATGTTTTTTTTGTTTTACTTTTATCCGATTAAAACAATTGTATTTTATAATAATTGAATTATTATTTAAAATAAGTAAAACTTATGCCATAACTGATTGTAATTGTTTCTTTTTGGGGGTTTAAAACTAATTTTAAAATACAAAAATGATAACCCACTTTAAAGATGTCACGTCAATTAAATTAAATAAAAGTTTTCAAGCCGAGTGACATTTTTTTGGTCTTCATTACCCTCGTTTTGGTTTTAATTCCGAAAAACTGTACTATCGACAATTTGGAATACATGCGTTTTTTACATGCAACATCATGTAAACCCAAGCTATGTCGCGTGCGTTAGCGGCGTCGCTTCATTATGTTAAGAAATTACGCGCCAATTTTTAAACAAATTTTTTTAAAATATTTGTGTTTATTTGTAACATTCATTGGAAAACATTCAGATACATTTTTTTCTTAATTTGAAAATTTAAAGTAACTTTTTTGTTGCAATAAACTCGGCCAAATCCTTACGATACAGTACATTGGATTCCGGATCCGTTGAATCGTATGTTTCCCTCACTTGAGTTTCAAGTTCCCATTTCCATAGTCGTCGCGACAAATAGGTCGATCGAAATGAAGCATAAATTTCATTTATATTTTTGAGGGTTTCAAGAAAGAATGGCTTTTTAACGGTATGATCATAGTAATAGAAACGATTTTGAGTTTTTGAAAATATTTTTTGAAGCTGCTCCTTTGTATCTTTAAGGAAGAGGAGACCTCGTGGTACAAAAAATCGTTCGGGTTCAATATCATTGCGAAGTCTATAGCCTAAACGAGTTAAATTATTTTTTAATTTGTAATGTTGCAATCGGTCGAAAAATTGTTGTAAATCTGTCATCAAAAATAGCTGTTTACAACGAATGGGAACCGTGTAATCGTTGTGGCTTGGTTTATTTAACGATTTTGCGAATTTCTGACACATTTGGTTGCGATCTATAAAACGATATTTCCGTATATCAATTCCGCCTAGTATCAGGCCATCGATTATATGAAATGCAAAGATTGTCGTTTGTGATTTACCCTGATCTTGAAGTTCCTTTACAATTTCACCATAAACCAGTGTGTTCGGTGAAAGTTCTATAGGCACGGGACTACTGACCCACGTTCCTTTTTCAATCATAACAACATTATGGCCACCGTGTCCCATGAATAATGTTCGTTGACATTTTTCCATATTTTCAATTGTATCAAGTGGCACAAAATACCACTCGTGGACATCGCGAAAGTTTTTCTCCAAACAATTTTTATTAACTAAAACCTTTTCTTTCTCGAACAAAAATTGTCGTTCATTAATCCACTGCTTCAATAAACTATCACATAAATCGTCCGAACTCGCTAAATTCGATTGTGAATCGTTTAAATCTTTTCGCATTTTATCTGGTAAATTCCAGTGCTTTAAGCATTCAATTTTTAGTTCATTCTGTCTTGGTTCGGTTAACGATGTATCATGGTAAAATGCAGCAAGTTTTTTTAGACCAACAATCTGCTGTTCTCCCAACACGTTGTTACTGTTCACAATATACTTGAAAAAATTCTCATCATTTTTCAAAACCTCGTAGGACACCAATTCCATTGTATCAATTTCGGATTTTGCATTTTGAAACATTTCCTGATTTATACCAAATAAATGACGTTGAATTGTGTCCGTATTTGGTTTCTTCCACTTACAAATGATGTAACGTTCAGAATTGGCCGGCCGACTTGTGTTTGGTTTAAAAATTGTGATTCGATCGAAACATTTATACATTAAATAGACTAGGCCAACACTAAACGGGGTGAATACATCGAATAATTTACATACAAAATGACCTTTCTCTCTTACGATGCAGAGTGCAACCAAGCACTGACATAAATACAGCTGTTTCGAAAGGATTTCTTGGATGTTTTCATTATTTTTGACAGAGAAACCACCATCGGCCATCATAAAATGCACTCCTTGAAATTTTGTTTGTTTCAATACAAAGTCAGAGAGTGATGTGATATTATCTGGATTATAAATGTCGCCATCTCCTTTTATACCGTAATAAGGTTGGAATGTGGCTGGAGATCCGGCTAAGAATTTTGATAATTCAAAATCATTATTATCGTTTTTAAGAGTAAAGCCAAAACCTTTGGCTAACCAATTTTTTCGATACAGGACGTATTCTATAAATTAAAGAAGATGTATATAAGTAGGTGTTACGGTACTTGCTAGATTTAGGGGTACAATTACCTGAGAAACCACCTGGACCGGCACAAACATCAGCAAAATACAATAAATCATCTTCTTCAATGAGCGAGTTTTTTAATTTATCTACCGGGTTTGTGAACATGAATTCAAATCTTGCGTCCATGTTGCCCATTTTAACAGCTGCGCGGTTAAGAAATATACACTGGCGAATTTTTTCGAACGGATTAGACCTTCCACGTGCCGGTAATATTTTTTCAGCATCTGTTCGATCCAGGAACGTTTTACAACTCAGCACTTGATTTAGAATATCAGGATCACAAAATTTTGTTTCGTCATCGATAACTTTTTTACGTATACCTACTTTGATCCAGGAATCCAGGATATCACGTGTCAAATCCAGTAAATCATCTGAATCATTTATCAACCACTCATAAGGTTCGTTTACCGCAACTATTTCTTGAGTTGGATCCCATGCTGCTGCAGCTGATTCTGGATTTTCTAATGCGAATCCAAAACCTGTACGTCCCTTTTGCATTGACGCTGATACAGGTTCGAGAATACCTTGTCCAGTTTTACCCAAACCTACATCACCGCTGTGGCCCATACGTTTCATCATTTTTAAAGCTTGAGCCGAGTATATATTAGAATCGTATGTAATCGTTGGATGCGATGATTTCCGTTTTTTACTGCTGGGGCCATCACTTAATGATGACGACGAATCTGAATCATTGAAATCTTGCTCCTCTGACTCTGGCCCGGTTTCGGTGTGTGGTTCATCGTCCGATAATTTTTCTGTCGATTTAGACGAATAAAATGGAAGAAATTTTCCTTCTGCATATCCATTGTAGTCATCGTCAGTAGCTGATTGTGGAGCCACTGTGGGGTTAACAGCATCAGGCTCATCCGAATCATTATCTTCGTCAATATATTCCACTGTTTGATTATTATCCTCTTCATCATCATCGCTACTATACTCCGAATAATCCTGATTTGGCTTATAACCAGCCATTATAAAGTATTATTATTATATATATGTTATATCCAGAAAATGCGATCAAACTTTTTGTTGATAAACAAAATCAACCAAGGAAATTAGTATCCCACATTTATGAGTTGACAAATGACATTCGGTGGTTTATGTAATTTTATCAATTTAAAAACCAAAATTTTATTATTTTTTTAAGACTTATAGTTATCATTCGATTATTTATATTACTTTTGATGGTATGACAATGAATTTATTTATTTGATTATATATTTTTGGTTTTATCTAACCTTTTTTAATTCAATTTTTTGTAAATTGTTGTTTCTCAATGCACAGTGCACACTTTTGGCACACTTAAATGATAATGGTTTAAAGGGTCAAACTAGTACAAAAATTAAAAATCGATATTTTTGTTCTATTACTATTTTTTATTTATATGGATGCTACAAAACAAAATAAATAGCCCGAAGAACCATAAATGGTAGTACAAAATTACAATCTAATTTTTCATAAAACATGATAGGTAATGTATACATTAAATAACGTAGCTCGAAATGCTGCTTCTATCGAGTTGAACCTCACCTTCGCTCGTCAGAATACAAATTACTGCCTTAGCTAGTATTGAAAAGAATCATTTTTTTGACTAAAGGAATTATAGGTGATTAGCAGAATCATTCGTTTGACTAAAGGAATTATAGGGGATTAGCAATAAGGAATTTTTTCGAAACTGTCAGTCACGTTATAAATTTTTTTGCTTTTTTAAAAAAACTAGAACCACTTGTACACCTGTTGGCTTCCATTGGTGCCAAAACCAATGAGTCTAGAACAAATTATATAATCACAGGCCTTAAAAACCAAGATGCAATGGATTTCAGTAGTGGTGACCGCACGAAAAAAGTAATGAATTACCGATATCTCAGATTTTAGCCACAGATGGCACTCTTAAGAAGAGTAATGTGCATGATATAAAGTCCAAAAAGCGATAATGACGGCAATGATCGAGTTCTCTTCAATCACACGATCCAGAAGTTGATGAACATTTCAAATATTGTAAACGAATCAAAACGGCCAGCTTTTAGCCTGACCCGGTCATGTTCTACGAGACAATCCTAAGCGGTTGGTGCAACGATATACAAGAGGATAGCCATTATTCGGTAGATGCGGAGATCGCGATTGGCATCGGAGCGTTGAAAAAGGGATTTTTCATCACCCGATCTCGATCGGTGATGACGATGAACACAACTATAACCCCATGTTGGAGTGCCGAATCCATGGGCCGAAAAACATGGGCGCTTCGGTCCCAACAAGTTAGAGCTTGAGTACATCAAGCCCTAAAACACGGTAGACGTCATGTACTACAGAGGCCCTATAAAGTCAGGAAACTATGCCAAATGAATTGTTTAAAATCGCATGTTTACTGTAAATATTGATTACAAAAATAATTTTAGCACATAAGCTAATTACACAACTTCCTAAATATACAAGTTCCTATTTCTAATATTAAAATTAATAAATGCAATATGGTTCTTATGTGTATTAATGAAAGTAGTTAATTAGACATCCATATTTCCTGTTTTTGGTTAAAATTCCATAAAATCAAACTTCTTAATCGTTATACATTACATATGTAAAATGAAGAGACTTGGATTTTCTAAGTACTTCTTCCATAGTGTAGTAAAATTAGCAATTGTTGCCCCATCCACAACCCGATGATCACATGACCAGCTAACATTTACGATATGAGCCGGAATGATTTCTCCATTCTCATTAAATTGTGGTACAATTTTAGCTTTACCAAGTGCGCCAATGCAAACTTGGGGCACCAACAGCAAAGGATGCGTATATGTTCCTCCAATCTAATAATAAAAAAATAAATAAAGTTATATACTGTTACCGCTTAATTAATTGATTTAACTAACGTTTCCAATATTTGATAGTGTAAATGTTCCGTTAGCATAATCGGTAGGAGTTAGTTTTCCATGCAAGCCTCTATATTGTAAACCATTTAAATCATTAGCTATGGCCATTATAGTTTTATCCTGACAATTTTTAATATTAGGCACTACTAGGCCTTCGGGTGTATCAATTGCAATGCTAATGTTATGTGCACTTTTGTAAATAATATTTTCACCATTTTCATCTAATGAACTATTTAAAATTGGATATTTTAGTATCGCTTGCGACGCCGCTTTAATAAAGAATGGCATAAACGTTAGCTTTGTCCCAAGGGCGAGTGCTTCGTCTTTAATCTCATTACGAAATTGAACTAAATTTGACACATTAATCTCTTCTTTGTAACCGAAGTGCGGGATTTTTAGTGATTCCGTCATTGTTTTGTACATAGCTTTTCGTACACCTTTTATCGGTTCCACACGATCTTTTACCAATTTTACGGTTGTGGTTAATTTTGGTGATGGCGTTTCTTTTTCAAGTTGCACCCCACTTAAATAGCTTAGTATATCTTCTTTTAGGACACGTTTTTGTTTTCCCGTAGCCATCACTTTTGATAAGTCTACTTTATTTTCGTAGGCAATTCGTCGTACCGCTGGTGTGGCTAAAACTTTTTTACGGTCACTATAAATGTCTTCGATTCTTTCTAAATTATCACTTGTCACTGTTTTTTCAATAATTTTTGGTTTGCTGACTTCTGGGATATCACTATCTGAATCCGAAGATGATGATGATGATGATGATGATGATGATGATGATGATGATGATGATGACGATGAACTATCATCTTCTTCCTCTTCCTCGATATCAATATCGACCAATGGACTACCAACCAATGCAATTTCGTCAACTTTATGATACAGTTTAGTGACTTTACCGTCATAACGACTAGTTATAGTAACCGAGGCTTTGTCACTTTGAACCTCGCAAATATTTTGAAATTGTTCTACTTTGTCACCTTCGGCAATGAACCATTCTTTGACAACCACCTCTTTAATGCCTTCGCCAATGTCACTTAACTTGTAGCTAACGAGCTTATTTAAGTGTGTGCTACGATGGAACAACCGATTGGTTTGGTAGTTTATCTGTGTAGTTTTAATCTTAAAAGAAAAATGTATAATAAATATTATCGTTTAAAGCACAAATGACGTCGTATTAACTGATTAATTTAAAATTTGTAAATAAAGAGCTCGGTATATGTTATTATTATCCCATCTGTGAGCGACCATAAAGAAAAAAACAAATGCAGGAAAGGCAATGACCTAGCATTGTTACCCTCTAATCGCTAAGCAGATGCGATAGTTGTAAGATTGGGCTGGAATACTTGTGTGATCTGCAGCTTCCCCGCTGGTCTCTTAATTAAATGAGTCTAAAATAAAATGTATGATCAAGACACAATGGATTTTAATAAGTGTAACCACTCATTTAAAGGAGTAATGAGTTTCCAATCAATAGAATTCCTTTAGTGACAATTTTGAGGAAAAAATGGTACCCAGTTGAGGTTGTACAACTACCAAAACGGAAAACGTTAACTAACTTCTCCACCATATTATAAAGGGTATAAAACATTAATGTAATTACTGATGTCGGCAATGGCTTTTCGCAGTAGAATACAACAAAAATTCCTGCAGCTTAACAATATTAGCTAGAGTCATCTATAAAGTTGTATCAAGTGATCTAGATACGGTTTGTGCCAGCTAAGGCTGGTAAACACCGTTTATAATTATTTATTATTTATTTTCGTGATGTTTTAACTGGGTCAAACCATGTTTCCAGATAGATCGTTTTGCATTAAAGAAATATGCTATCAAATTTCAGATCATATGCTATCGTAAAATATATCACTCTTTGCGGAGATGTTTTCACATAATTATACCGGTTTGGTTGCCAGGTCTCTAGCATCAGAACGTTAGTGGGTGGGTAAACTCGTTCTCTACCCCGAGAAACCATCGTGACCTCAGCATTCGAACGGGTGACATTCTCTCGAATGTTTCTTCCGCCAGGGGAGTGATTCTATCCAATATTATGTGAGACAGTAATTTTTTATGCTGTGCAAAGGAAAACTATACCGTGATAGTTTTCGCATTTTAAGCGATCTCCTATTTTAAGAATAAGGTTCAACGTACGCGGTCAAAGCGAATAATTTTGACTTATTGAATAAGGTCGAAAAGAAAGTTCCACAAAGTATCCTCTCAACGATTTCATTTTAGTCTCTGCATGGCTAGTGTGAATTCCTTGTAGAATGGGTACTCTATGCACATCTCCTTAGCTGTATTTGACAACATTCAAATACAACATTTGACACTTGTTGAACATTAAGTAAATCAGAGAAATTCTCCTTCAAAGTGTCGAGCACTGCATCGATGTTAACACGGAGGGTTCTATCCTGGCCCGAACAGCGATATACCTAGTTGAAGGTATAGTGCAGTCCGGTGACTTTCTTAAAAGAAGTTACAAGAACTGCGTGTTCAATACCAGAATTGTGTTACCAGAATTGTGTTCATTACTGAGTTGTTGTACTCTTAAGTCTTCAGCCTTCCACCATTCACGCTTTCGCCGTCCACAAATTTGCTTAGCAGTTTTCTTATCAAGAGCCACTTTGTTCTTGCGTACGATTGTAAAACGTATTCACGCTTTTGTATAGGCTATATTATGTTGTTTGACGCAAGACGACATTCCCATCAAACCAATCATTTTTGGGCTTAATTTTTACCATACCTAGAGTAGCGTGGGAAGCACCGACAACCGAAGCTTTCAATACCTCCCATAGAGCGTTCACATCATCAAACGGTTTTTGGTTTCCATAATACTACTACTAACAAGGTTTTGATATTGATGTTTCTCATCTTCGTTTTTTTCTCATCAAAACTGATATCTTCAAATTTGATCTTTCGATCAAATTTGGCAGCCGACCGATAAGATAATTCCACATCTTGGATGACTCGAAGCATTTCCTTAGAAATTAACACATAGAAAATTTGACTTCGAGACAAATGGATATTTTTATGAAGAAAGAATGTGCTAGCCACAATAAGATCATGCGTGATCGCAAGGTTCATCAATCTTTTCCCATTATCGGTCGCTAGTTTGTGTCGGGACGGAACTACGGCCCTATGTTTTCACATAATTCAGTCTGATTTTTGGTAGCTCTAGCTTTAAAGACACTAATCACTATTCTGACATTGAGCTCCGGTTTGGATTCCATCAGATGCCCAAGAAGAAATCAACTCCTAGATTTCCGAGATCATCTTCACTGTAAAGCAATGTATAGCCTTGAGACACCTTTTTGCCTCCACTTTCTGGCCATCGAGTTACTTGGAGAGCAACGAGTTCGATTAGAATCGTTTACTAGGCATAAAAGTGCCCCAACCACAGGGACCATCTGTCGTGTAGCGATGCCTAAAATGCTTGCTTTCCGCAAGATAATGGAATGCTCTTCGCTGGCAATTTGAGACAAAACATTCTGGAAAAATGGAGACAAACTAAAAAGGGATATTCTAACGATATTCTAAGGCCTCAACTCTAGTGTCTGTAAATGGAGTGGGTATTAAGATAGTCTAAACTGTAAAATGGATTGAATTGGATTTCGATGAAAAACTTGGTGTCACTTCATATGTCTGCTGACTCTTAAGAACCCGAAAATACATTTCAACCCATAAACAAGTGCGCGGTGGTGATTATACAACAATGCTTCGTGGTTGCATTTCTGACGTATTCGTGTGTGGGGCTGGTTGGCAAAATAAACTGTCACTACCGCTAAATATGGATTAGTGACTCAAATTAAATGCGAAAATCATTGGTAGCTCTTTTGCCAGAAAGGTGAAACAGCTCGATGAATGGAAGGACAACATTTAGTTAATGATATTTTGAGAAAAGATTACAGGAACGGCTTACGTTTTGTGACTTACTTGAGACTTTGTGATTTACTATTTCAGTTTTCAAATCTTTACAGAAGTTTTCATGAAAATAATTAAGTTAAATTCTTTTATTAATGTCAAAACAGTAGATCTGTTTGTATCAGATCTTAAGTATGATCTTTAAAAACAAAATCTTAAACATCAAAACAAACAAATAAAGTAACCTTTTTGCACCCACACATGTTTCAGTTTTATTAGTTTTGAACCGTTTGATCTCCATATGTTACGGTGAGCCTACGACAACCACTATAAGATAATTTGAATTGCTTAATGTTTACGTTTGACTTTAATTCATATGCAAGAAGTGGGCATAATTTAACCACTACATTGACAAATTAATTTTATTGATCAAAAATTACATAACAAAATTTATTATTTACTCCACGTTATCACACACATATTAATCGTTCTACATATATCTATACAATTATTATGACGTAATCACTTTAAACTAACGAACGAGTGAACGAACATTAAAATGAAAAGATCAATTAAAGTAGAACTATGTACGTAGTTTATAGATTTAACAAGAAAAAACTATCATTAAATTATAAAATAACTTACACCATAATTATTAATTAAATAAGAAATTCGATTTAATTTCGTTGGATTATTAATAAATAATTTAGTATACACAAATTTTGAAAGATGTTGTCGAGTTAAATATGACATTATTTTTGGATCGCGATAGCACACACGGTTCTGATAATGACTGAATTAGAAAATGAACTGAAATATTTTTGGTTCTTATCGCGTTTTGAGAATGTAAAGTAAATTTTGCTGTCTGTGTAGAGGAATCAAGTTTTTTTTTTTGCTTTATTCGTTGTGTGTAGCCATCGTGATTCTAATATGCGTATAAAATATCGCGAATTATTTATCATCGATTGAAGGAGTTACTATATTATTTACTCTCACTTTCAGTTAATTAAAACTCAAACTTGAGTTTGAATTGGTGGAGAAAAATGATTTTCAAAAGGGTATTTTCATGGTTCGTAAAACACATTCAAATGATTACGTGGTCCTTAGGATTTAGAAAAAGGATACTATTTTAGATTTTGAAGCAGTCGATAAATGTAGGTGTAAGTAAATAGCCAACCTGCCAATAATTTATAATCAGGAGCCCACTTATACCCAAACATTTTTCAACAATTTGGATGATCTGATGGAATCCATTCCAGAACACGCCGTCAGAATAATAATTGGTGACTTTAACGCTACAGCTAGCAAAATCCATCTGTCTTATGTACAAATATAGGACTATACTCCCGACGTAAGCAGTTCACTTGACATCTTTGAATGAGTCTCTGGACTACACTAAGGGGTAAAATATCCGACCACCGAGAACCTAGTAAATAAAGTTATAATCTACGATGCTCTATCAACTTGCACTGAAAAAAAGGGAATTTATACCCCAAGTAAATCAGAAGAGATGTAGTAAATCAGAAGAGATGCTGACAAATCCTTCCTCTTCGGAGGTCGGCCCAAACGATTTTGGGGTGGATTAAATATTGCTTGATGATAATCCATTTTTAAGAAGCTCTAAACTTACGATATCACCATCATCTGCAACCAAAAATTTAACGTTAACGAAAATGATGAGCTAAGAAGAAAACTAAGCGAAATTGAAAAGGTAACGTCACAGCTAAGCAACGAGGTGGTGCTGCTTAAAAAAGGAAACAAAAATTTAAAAAGGACTTTACAAGATAAGAAATCTGAGGAGCCTCCTCAGACTAGCAATGAGGTAGACACAATTGAAAGATTTTTTTTCTGATAAAGAAGTACTAGTAAAGAAACAGATTGGGTGTTAAAAAAGAAAAGAAAATGCAAGGGAAGGAAAGAAGATAGTCGTCTCCAGAAAGTAGAGAATTTCAACAAAACTCCCTCCTAAGCACTGATGAAGTAGCTGCAATTAAAAAAATTAAAGTCGGCGATTAAATGTGATGATGGAACTTGGGCCAGAAGCGCAAAAGAACAAGCTGATTTGTTTGCATCATATATCTTAGAGATAAATTCAGACCTCTCTTATGACTCATCACAGATAAAAACATAACACTAGTTAACAAAATCAACAGCCAAAGCATAACATTAGTATCTTTACAAGAGTTAAAAGTTGAAATCAGAAATAGCTTAAGGTCAAAAAGTTTTGTCCATGATCTAATTACAGGACAAATATAGGTAAAGCACTACCTGAAAAAGGATAACGAAAGCTAAGAATACCAATGGAAAATGGTAGAAGTTTTACAAAAAATCGTATAGGCCGATTACTTTGCTTCCAACTATTTCTAAATTATTTGAAAAATTGCTACTGAAGAGACTTAAATTAATCATTAATTAAGAACAAAGAGATCTGATTCCTCCCCACTAATTCGGTTCCAGAGAAACACATTCGACTATAGAACAGGTTCACAGAATCACAGACATAATTGAGGATGCGCTGGAAACCAAAAAAAAAATATGTTCAAGTATTTTCTTGGAAGTGGCACAAGCCTACGATAAAGTATGGTAAAGAGGACTAGAATATAAACTGCATCGAGATCTATACCAAAGTAGTTTTATCCGATTCTAAAATTCTACTTAGCTGGCCAACATTTTAGGGTAAAATATAAAGATCAATAATCTTACCAGCAGGAGTACCACAAGGCATAATGTCTTAGGTTCAGTTATGTATATCCTATACACAAGAGATTTGCTGAGAACACTGCATTCTTAGCTATTGGTAACAATTTAGAAGGAGCAATGTAGAAAAGTTCAAAGACCCACTAACATATTAAGTAACTGGGCAAAGAGGTGGCAAATATAGCTAAATGAAACAAAATCAATTCATGCAAATACAGCCAAATATCTAGGCATGGCACTTGACGCTAAGCTTAAGCGGAGAGAGCATGTTAAAAAGAACACAGAAGGGCTTAAAATCAAAATCAGAAAAGTGTATTGGCTTATAGGTAGGAATTCCAAGCTATTATTACATAAACTGCTATTATACATAATAAACTGCTATAAAAAGTTGGAATACGTCAACGAAGAAATCAGAACGCACGCAAGGAAACACTTCGTCTTTATCAACATGAAAATGTCGAGATTCGCCGTATGATGGATAAAACAAATTTAGTTAGACGTATCCTATGAACGAGACCTCTAGAACTAGGACCGCCAGAATCAGATAAACTAATTGAGGATTAATTAACCAATCGGTTATATGTATATCCCACAAAAAAAGAACACCATATATTAAAGATAAATTAAAATAGATGAGTTGTAATTCAGAACTATAAAAAAGGATCATTTCTCTGACGTACTAAATGTTTAACATATTATCATAGACAACTAGTTATAAAATAAAGATCAAGTTATTTGATAAGTATATATGGCAATGCGAAGTAATGCCTGATAAATAGAAAGTGACCGCTTTATGCCCTAACCAGTTATCCTTATAACAAAAGAGATCGCTCAAAATAAGAAAACTATCGTGGCATACTTTGCTCAATTTACAAATTAATATCTTACTTAATATAGGAGAGAAATTGTAGGTGTACTAATACTACCAAGGATTCCGGTACATCGGCTAATCATTGATCAAGTTGTTTCGCAGAGGATGATACTGTCTAGATATTCCAAAACAAATCGTGATGTACATTAAGTGTTCCTGAATTTCCAACCACTATATTACTTAATCCAACGCAAGAGTTCACGGTTTGCTTTGAGTTTGCGATATCTGGTATACCTGAAAAATGTGTGCTTTTGCGTAAAATGACAGTAATGTAATCGCAATCCTATTGCAAAGTTGAAATCAGAATTATTGCAATTAGTTATGTCATACGGCAATGATGCTCTGTCCACGATAATCTTTAAATCTCAGGGTGACATCTTCAGGATGACATCTTTGGCAGATATATTTGGCTATGTTTACATCTTCAAAACATCGTTTGGCAGGCACAAAAATCGCTATCGGCGTTGATGTCTATTTGGGGTAGAGAACGAATAAGCTTCTGGCTTTCTAGAACAATATGAAGAGCTAGCTCGGGAACGAAACATAGATTCTGATTCAAGGTAGTCTTTAAATAACTGCTTGTTTTCAACTCAACTTTAATAAAGTATTGGCACTGCAATCTGCATTACTCCCATTTCAAAAAAATGCAGTGATTTTATTCAGCATTATGTAATGTAGTATTCAGCATAGAAGAACTGTGATAGTTTTCGCATTTTGAATAATCTATTACTTGGAGATAGTTTATAGCGCGGACGTCAAAACTTTCCTAATCAAATAAGGATGGAAAACGGATGGCCAGGAAGTCTAACCTAAAAATATTAAGAGCACCGAATTAATGCAGTCAAAGTTAGGGGTAAAATTAGGAGTAAAATGTCTATCCCAAAGGAGTACCTCATCGAGTACCATTTTGTTCTTCCCAGCGATTGTGAAGGTAATTTGCACTTTTATTTAAGCTGTATGCTGATGCTTGACAGCGATATGGAACGAGTACTCCTTATCAAAACAATAATTTTTTGTTTTATTTATACCAAACTTCGACAACCGAAGTTTGTAATACGTAGCAAAAAAGCGTTCACATCGTAATGAATTTTCTTATCTTCGTTTATCAGACCTTCACAGTTGAAACGTTTACGTTTTTCTGTAATTTCTGGCTTATTCAAAAACTGTCATCGGAGCTTTGCATTGGCCAACTGACCTACGATCTTTGAACGTCTTTGATGACGTACGATTACCGAAAGTTTTACATTGTTTTTTTACCTGGATCAAGAATAAATCTCAACTTTAATAAAATTTTGGGACTGCAATCTGCATTATTCTCATTATTTTCACAAAAATGCACATATTATTAAGGTATTCCCAGATATCTCAAAGTAAATCGATAGAACAGTGATTTTATTCAGCATTATGTAGTGTAGTATTTAGCATGTATTCAGCATAGGAGAACTATCCGGTGATTTTGAGTTTACGCATTAAGAATAAATTATTTAAATTAAGAATAAATCCAACACTTACATTAGTTTTTTTAATTGATCGATAATTGTTTTTTTGTAGGGGCCAACCCAGAGACATATTTTAAAACATTTTGCAATTTCTTATATGTTCCATAGCTAAGAGAGACGTTATATCGGTGCTTCAGTTCAATCATATCCAAACTGACATCTCTGAAGGGTTTCGATTACGTGTTTTCACGTTAAATATATCACTTATATGGGTTGCGATAACGTTTTCATTAGGATTTTCATAAAGTAGGATTTGATTAGGATTTTCACAAAGTATCAAGTGATTCAAATTAATACGAACAGCCCAAGATAAGTTCCTTAATACACAAACATTTATTTTAAAAAGGGTTAATAATCGTTTAAGTGTTATTAAAAGCCAAGGTTACATTTAAAAATTTTTAAATTGTTTTGCCATCGAGCCCAACTCCCCACCAATCACCTGATTCAACAAAATGATAATCAACTGCTTGTAATTTCTTAAATACCGATTTAGCAAGCATATTTTTTGATTCGATATCAAGAATTAATTTTTTCTCGTACATTTTTTCCAAATCTTTAATTTTAACATGCGCCCGTCCCTCTGGTTCAGTTAAACATATACAATTCCACGGTGCCCAATCGTCACTAATTCGCCAACGTGGTAATCGTAATTCAGTTCGTAGATCCACTTGACTTATAATTGAATGGCCATGCCATATATTTTCAACAATGTAACGCAAATCTTCTTCTTGTATGACGAAAGCATACGATGCAAGTGCGCCACGACGTCGTTCATCTCGACGAATTGCACGTAGTATCCCATTATAAACCGATTTATCGATTGATGATACTTTTAGTTGGGTACAATGTACACAGACATTGACTACGTTTTGTCGTGTGTGTATGGCAAACTGGTCAATGCCACGAACAGTCTTACATTTATCGCATAGACGAGATGGATTTTCTGAAATATCGTTTAGAAAATGTAATTTGATTATCCATATAAATCACTGGAAAAATATGAATTTCCTACTCTTCTCTTTAAAATGCTTTTCGTCTTTGATGATATCGAAAAGGATCACAAGCTCACGTTGTCGAAGTGGTACTAAATCTTCAGCCGATACATTACAAAGAATTAAATCTTTTTCCTTATCGAAAAGTGGAAGTATTTTCCGAACTAAATCTTGATCCTTTTCTCTTTCCAATATACATTCCACCTGATAGATAGCTTCCAGTCGAGCATCCTTCTGCGTAGTATTCTTTAGTTTTTGGTAAACAGCATGCATGAATCGAACATGTTGTGTTCTAAGTGTATCCATTTCCACCACAATATCTTAAAATAAAAACAATATTTTGTTAATATGACTTTATCGAATATAGTTCCTTGATTACCATTGTAACCAATCCACTTTTTAGGTTTTCCCAATTTTTTCAAATGCAAACAAATCTTATATTCGTTTGCTTTTTTCTTCAACAAAATCTTTTGATGTTCAATTGCATTTAATAGTTTTATTTCACTATCGAGAAGACCATTTAATGCTGCAATTTTTGGTCCACCAGAATGTAATTCGGTAATACGTTTGATCTCTCTTTGCTTCCAGGCTTGAATTTGTGAGTAGAGTACATCAAAATCTTCTTTGGTTTTGGGAAAAGTTTTAATGATACACGATTTTTTATATCGATTTATATGAATTTCTTCGATCATATTCTGACGATAGTTTTGTTCTTTTTTCAAACGACGATATTCTGTGGCCGCTTCCCGTATTATCTTACGAATCATATAAGCACGAAAATTTCGTTGAATCAACCGAATTTTTTTCATTTTTGCAGCTTTACATGTTCTTTCGTTGTACGTAACATATTTTTTTGGTTCAATGAAATAGTCGGTGACTTCCGGTATGCAAATTAATTCGGTCGCTTGGCCAAATATTTGAGTAGTACGATCGGTGTTTGTGTTCTATTTAGATATACAATAGTTAAAAATATTCTAATAGGGACAAATTTACGATTATTACCTCAATTTTATTTCGTAATTCAACAGTTTGTGTGTCACGACTGTAAATATTCTCAGTTCGTATTTTTTCTAATGGTGGTCCACTTTGAGTAAACGCATGGTGATATTCAACATCGGTTTTTGCATTACGATATCCACCCACAAAAGGTTTTATAATCGATTTGTTTTCAATTTCAACGATTAACTCCTTTGGCTGGATCTGATTTATACCATCGACTGGTATTTGTACCGTTATAATATCCGGCAAAGCATAATGACTATAATACACGTTCACATCTAAATTGATTTCATCCAAATAACCTTGATGTGTGATTCCCAATTTTAGATCAACAATATCATATGTATTTTTACAAATTTCGTAGAGATGCGTTTCATCATCGATCAGTTCATCACACTGGGAAACGGTTAAATATTTCGGATCAATCTTAAATTTAACAGCCAAATCATTTTTTATGTCATCGATTCGAATGCGATTGCAATATGAATGAGCGATTATTTGGTTGTCGGAAATTTGAAATTTAACCGTTATATCACGGGTGGGTGGTGCTGGTTCTAGAACTTTATTATCATCAGCCATAACTTAATTTTTTTTAAATTTAAATTGCAATATATAATATTAATAAATAAATCGATTTGAGTCGAACAGGAACTTTATAAATTGAACTTGTTTATAATTTGATTGATTGGTAACTATGGTAGTGATTTGTGATTGCCACGCACAATTAACTACTGTAACACTAGGTAATATTCCTGTAAAGAACAGGCCAAACGAATTATGATTTGGAAAGTGAAATTTTTTTTTAAATCGACCTTTAATAAACGAAATACGGAATTTAAAACGAAAAATCAGCTAAGTTGTTAGCTCTTACTAATAAATATATTTATTTATGTATTTAAATTATCATTTAACCAAAAACAATGATTCCCCTAATTATTTCTGGTTTAAAAGCTTTTTAAGTTTTGACTCTAAATACTGTACACGTTTAAGTAGCTTCTCGCTTGTACTGAATTCCGTATGTGGCACGGTTAACACTCTGAAATTATTTTTTTCTAATAGCTTAACGGCCAATGCTGTAACACCGGTTGGTATTGATTTATTACTACCTTGACATAAGTCATGATAATCTTGTACTAGAATAGCAACCCTGAAATTATTAGAAATTATAGTTTGCAAGTTATAGTGGATAAATTGTCTTTCATACTTAATCGAATCACCAGTTAGCTTATTTTCAGCTATGGGATTTCCCTTGCTATCGAAGTAGCATAATGCATCTGTAAATAACCATTTCATTAACATCATATTATTTAGCAAATAAAAAACAAAACAAACCAATAGCAAATCCCATGTTCGTATTTAAGTGCGTTTGAATTAGACTTTTTGACGAGACTAAACTATTTAACGCGTCAAGCATGCCCACAACCAAAGTTTGTTTTGTTCTGTTATAAACCAGTGGTAAATCATAGATTTTACTGTCCGGTAATGGTTGGGATTTGTATGCTGAAGTTATTTGTAGTAATTTCATTTTTAGCTTAGGCATCAAATTGCCATTAGTCTCTGATTTCAATTTTTCGATAAATTCAGCTTTCAACACACTTTCGATTTGTTGTGGCTTAGCGGCATCTAGTAACACTAATGCCCATACATTATCCAACCAATCTGTTGATTTTTGTAAATCTAATTCGGTGACACTGTCGATCAGATTATCTTTGATTTCCTTGAACAGGGTGGTATGATAATTTAACGTGGCTAATGTAAGTAGTAAAGCTGCTATATCGTGTGTTCGACACACGGCCTGATGTTGTAATACCCAACGTGTTAGGGTTTCTAGAGCATCTAAATCCCGATATTTTAACATTCCGAGACTTGTTAGAATTGATCCAACAACAGCTGGTTTATCGATGTTTTTATCCAGGCCATTTGTTAGATCTGAACATATTCTTCCGATTAACGTGGAATCGGGGAAATTAAGCATAGCCATGGAGTACAATAAATCACTACACTGTTTTAAATCTAGTATTGTTGAATTACTAGCTATGTTATAAGCAAGTGATCGCAGCAGTGGTGTACTTCTTCGTTTTTTTACAGCCAGTGTTCCCATAACTTTAACCATTTGATTTAATGTTAAGCTTGAAATCAATTTTGCTGCTTCATCATCTCCTGTCACACCCAATACAGTATTTAAATCATCTGTACGGAAACCGGTTACTTTTTTAGTATTACTATTATTACCGTTGCCCTCATTTTTTGGAACAGTTCTTCCGAGTACTCTACACAACTTTAAAAATCTTGTATCATTCTCGAATTCGGATAGCTTAGCCTTATTTATAGTTGTCCATTCTGATAAAATCGATACAATTTTCAATGCATGTTGCCGCGATAAGGGTGAATTTAATTCACTAATTGTCAACAGTCCTGTTACAGTTTTAGCACTTATAATTTTATCGTCAATCGGTAAATCCTGTTGTAAGTTATTATCTTTGGCATCCAATAAAAACGGGTCACCAATGCTATCTTCTGTTAACGACGCAAAAGCCGCGGCTACAATTGGATTCTTTTTATATTTTGATTTTGAATCGACATCTATATCACTTTTGATTGTATTCGCTTTATCGGCAATTGCTTGGGCAGCATTTGTACTACTTGATAATGCTTTGAATACGATATATTTTAAATTTAATTGGGTTAGTCTTTGCAGCCCCAACATTTCTATGCGAAAAAAACGAGAGAAAAAATGTTTTACATAACCTCACCACATCTGATTAGTCAGAAGCTAGTAAATAAAATTAACATGATCTTATAAAAGTATTAATTAAACGTACCTTAAATATATGAAATAAAATGTTATTATTATCGATTTTACACTAAAGTTACATGTAGTTTGTTAAAATTAAGCTGTATTATTTATCTTTTCAAAATTAGAGGAAAAATTATAAAAGAAAAATTTGACATTTGTCAAAAATTTGACGTGCTGTATACTTGTAGAACCTGTTCATAGATGTAGCCACGATGTAACTAGTGCTAGAATTTAAAATTTATTTTCGTATTAATTTAGGTTTACGTATATAATGCCGAAAAATTGGCTGAAATTCCATACGGCTATAACTTATATTAACTGTATAATTAAATTCGAAACGATTACGTCTCCACATTGTTGGATACGGATACTCAAATAGATCCTACAAAACTGTTTCACCATGCATTTCAAGGCATAGATCTAATAATGCATCTGTCAGTTCTAACGTAAACAACTGAAATCAAAACAATATCTTGCGATGGAAAATATTTGCCGTTTATGTTTGGACGAGGAGACAAAACTAATCAAATTATTTTCAGATACAGATAATAATGAGCAAATACATAAAATTTATGAATTATCAAATGTTCTGGTAAGTAATTTTTATCTTTATACTCATAAAACAGAATTAATTAGTTCTTCATTGGGGTATTAAAGGTGCTCAATCAACCAGGTTATCCAACTGGGATATGCTTTAACTGTAATCGCTTACTCGAAATCAGCTGGAAATTTCGAAAACAAATACAAGAATCGAATAATTTCATAACAGATAATTTTAAGAATGTTCTAAGCTTGACTATTGAATCGTGCGGCATTGAAGATGTCATTATCGAGGAACACTTGGAATCGGAGCCTGACGATGTCCAACAGAACTTGCTTGTAGTTGAAAAAGTAGAAATGATCGACGAATCGTCAGAAGAAGTGTATTGTGAAATTGAGGAAATTGTGACTGAAATAGATAAGGAAGAAGCTAACAATATTAATGATCAAGTTTATAATTCGATAAATAGTGAATGTGATGAGACGAATAATTTACCATTGGATGAAGAATTAGAAACCTTTTCCGATAATGAACAAAAAAATATCGGGAGGCCCAAATTCAAATGCAGTATTTGCAAACTTAAATTTGAAACTAAGAAGTGGCTTCAGTCGCACTTGCGACTACATGAATGCGATTACGTGAGATATAAGTGTGATGAATGTGGCAAATCGTTTAGAAAACCGGGTAATCTTGAAATCCACCAAAGAACACATACAGGTGATCGTCCATACAAGTGTAATATATGCGGAAAACAATTCACTCAGACGGGAAATTTACATGTTCATGAAAAAGGTCATAGCGACGAAAGAAATTTTAAATGCGAAATTTGCAATAAACATTTTAAATTTCTTTCTCATTTGAACGAGCATATGAAAACTCATTCAAATGTTCGACAATTTAAATGTGATATATGCGGATATGATACGCACAAACAGAGTTCCCTGAAATCACATATGCGTACTCATACTGGAGAAAAACCATATGATTGTGAACACTGTTCAAAAACATTTAAGTAAGTATACAACTTTATCTACTGCTCGAATTCGATTTAAACTGATTTTAATTTTAGCAATCTAAGTAATTTTAAAGCTCATGTTCGGATCCATACTGACGAAAGGAAATACAGTTGTAAATATTGTAGTAAAAGTTTTATTCAGCATTCGGCGATGACGCGGCATGAGAAATTGCACACTAAACGACTAAAACCTAATGCAAAATCATGTTAATAATTTAGTTAATTACTTATTTTAATTATAAATATACTTTTATTAAAATTTAAACGGTTTTTTAAATTTTACTTATGCGTCAACCTAAAATAATTATGTATGGTTTGTAATACCGTGGCGAATCCTGAAACTGAATAAAACGTCAGTGCATGTAGGGCGAATAAAAAATTTATTCGAATGTCAAAAAATTGTGATAGAAATTGTTGAAAAAATAGAAAAAATTTAATTTTTGGGAATAAAACGAATGAAATAAATTACTAGCATAATTTTATCACATTAATATTAAACGCTGTGAGTAATAAATTTGAATTCCATTTATTAATATATAAGTTAAGTGTCAGACTTAAAAGAAAAATGTTTGGTTATGTGCTGTTCCTCGACTTATGTAATGTATTACGATTTATTTTTGTATTTTTAGTTAATCAATACTACAAATCAGAATGTTTCGTGCATTGTTTGTACGAAATAATGCTGCTAATTTGCAATTATTACGTTATAAATCGGCTGCCGCTGCTGCTCCGCCAGCAGTCAAAGCTGTTGATAAAATAGAGGTCTTCGTTGATGACATCTCAGTAATGGTTGAACCTGGTACTACGGTACTTCAAGTATGTATCCTCATTTTAATTAGAACGAACCATTTATATGGTTAAATTATATTATATCGTAGGCAGCAGCTCAAGTTGGTATAGACATCCCAAGATTTTGTTATCACGAGCGATTAGCAGTTGCTGGCAACTGTCGTATGTGTTTAGTTGAGGTAGAAAAAAGTCCAAAACCTGTGGCCGCGTGTGCTATGCCCGTTATGAAAGGATGGCGGATTAAAACTGATTCCGAGATGACACGTAAAGCCCGTGAGGGTGTAATGGAATTCCTCTTAATGAATCATCCGCTAGATTGTCCCATTTGTGATCAAGGTGGTGAATGTGATTTGCAAGATCAAGCTATGGCATTTGGATCTGATCGATCCCGCTTCACTGATATAAATTACTCGGGTAAAAGAGCTGTTGAAGACAAAGATATTGGCCCTTTAGTGAAAACAATTATGACACGTTGTATTCATTGTACACGGTGTATTCGTTTTGCTTCAGAAATTGCCGGTGTTGATGATCTTGGAACAACCGGCCGTGGTAACGATATGCAAGTTGGTACATATGTCGAAAAATTATTCTTGTCCGAATTATCTGGTAATGTAATTGATTTATGCCCTGTTGGTGCGCTAACAAACAAACCCTACAGTTTTGTTGCCCGTCCGTGGGAAATTCGAAAAATTGATAGTATAGACGTGCTTGATGCTATTGGAAGTAACATTGTTGTTAGTACAAGAACTGGTGAAGTGTTGCGTATGCTACCACGAGAAAATGAGGATATTAATGAAGAGTGGTTGGCCGATAAAGGGCGTTTTGCTTGCGATGGATTAAAACGACAACGTCTCATTGCACCATTGATGCGCATGCCTAATGGAGAACTTCAACCAGTGGAATGGGAATCTGCATTAATTGCAGTTGCCAAAAAACTTAAAGGTGCTAAAGGTCAAATTGCAGGTGTAGCAGGAGCTTTAGTCGACGTCGAATCAATGGTTGCATTAAAAGATTTAGTCAATCGATTGGGTGGTGAAACGCTTACAACCGAACAAAGCTTTCCATCTGTAGGAAGTGGAACCGATTTCCGATCAAACTATACTTTAAACTCATCGATTGCTGCTATTGAAGAAGCCGATCAAGTTTTATTGGTCGGTACAAATCCACGATACGAAGCTCCATTACTTAATACCCGTCTACGTAAAGGTTACGTTCACGGCGAAGCAATCATATCAGTTGTAGGTCCCCCCGTAGATCTTTCATACAAGAGTGAAGTAAGTTAAATTTTAATCGTATTTCACCTATATATAATTATTTCATTTTCGATATTTAGAATTTAGGAAACTCATCAAATATTATTGCTGAAATTGCATCTGGAAATCATCCAGTTTGTAAACAATTAGAATCCGCTAAGAAACCTGTAATTATAGTTGGTGCTGATATACTTGCCCGTCCTGATGGTGCTGTAATTCTATCAACCCTTCGAGCGTATGCCAAAAAGATTAGTAAAGATAAAAACTGGAAAGTGTTTAATGTACTTCAACGTAATGCATCACAAACTGGTGCTTTAGATATTGGGTATATAAATGGTGCAGATGCCGCATTAGCATCCAAACCCAAAGTGTTATTCTTACTCGGCGCTGACAGTAATTCGATTCAAAAGAACGATATTCCAGAAGGTTGTTTCGTCGTTTATCAAGGTCATCATGGTGACATTGGCGCCCAATTGGCCGACATTGTACTTCCAGGTGCCGCGTACACTGAAAAACAAGCCACTTTTGTAAATACTGAAGGTCGTTCTCAACAAACACTAGTTGCAGTCAATCCACCAGGTTTGGCTCGTGAAGACTGGAAAATTTTGCGGGCTCTTTCCGAAGTAACTGGTAGTCCACTTCCGTATGATAATCTTGATCAAATTCGTGATCGTTTAGCACAACTTGCACCACATTTGGTACGTTATGGACATCTAGAAGACACGCTCGATAGTCCAGCCGTTGATCAGTTAGGGAAATCTATTAAATCCGCATGGAATAATGCAGCAATTGATGTGCTACAAAAATCATTGGATAGTTACTTTATGACCGACTCGATTTCACGAGCATCACCAACAATGGCGAAATGTGTTGCTGCCGTTAGGAAAACAGCAACAAAATGAGCATTAGAAACCGATTAAAATAAAAAAGTAAATACATATTTAAATTAGATGAAAATAAAGAAAGATGCAAATTGTATTTTTTAACCTTAATCATGTACATTTTGATGTCAAATTTAATATTTAATAGCAAAAATGTTTGCAACCGAATGGGGTTTCTTTAAAAGCAGTAGAACACATGAATTGTAATTTAAAACGATATTTTGTAAAAATTAAATATAATAAAATTAACATACAATTTAGTTAAGTGTAAATGAGTTACGAATTCGAGATGAAAAATCAAAACAAATCATATTATTGACTAAGCCACAAGTTAATAATTTTATTTATTTCATGTGCAACTAACGTTATAAATCTACACAAAACTTTTGTCCATCATGGTGTTAAGCGAGTAATTACGATACATCCCACATTTTGCCAAATGATTCGAGAACTTGATTGATCTTGGAAAGTACCTAAAATCATAAAGATATTAACATTCGAACTAATTGAGGTATTTTGTCATTGCGTTTGATACCGATGTGGCACGGTGTGCGGAGACGGTGTATACCATCCATAATCTGAGGTGGTCGTCCTGTAGAATGGATTTTGTTTTTCTTTTTGAGTACCATAGCCACAGAATAGATCTGAAAAGAATGAAAATAATAAAATTTTAGTTAAAGAATTAAATGGTTCAGATTGAATATTTGTAAAAGATCTAAAATTAACTCAAAATCAACATAAGGAACCTGTATATAATTAGAAATGACTGTTTTTATAAACAATGAACTGGAACTATTAACTAGACAGACGTTTTAAACCTATGTTGGAATCAGATACAATTGATCTATATACTTACAAGGGCTTTCAAATCGTTTCGGCAAATTAAGCGTTTGATATAGTCTTGATGTATCGATGCGATGATCAAATTTATAATTTACATGGTCACAATTTACGGTGGGCAAATACGTCGGACAACTAGCCCTACAATTTACGTTACCCGAATTAGACATTTTTTCGTATCTCAAACACAAAAATATTGAAAAAGAAAATCTTTTAAATAAACAAAAATCGTTAAAACTAAAGGATTACTAATTTGACTATACTGTTTGTTTGATAGACACAAACTAACGTAACATGTCGGCCTATAATTTTCAATTAATCAAAAATTTTGTCAAGGAAACGAAAAAAGCTCGTTTACTCTGTACATTGAAAATATCGATTAAATATTTAAAAAAAAATCAGTTGCCTACTAACTCTTGCATGATGTTTTGCAAACAGAACTACTTATGCACAGCATAATTAGAATACATGAATGAACACAGACAGTCGCATGTCCCATAAATAAGTTATTATCGAAATATCCTTAGAATTCCACCAAATTTATACTTTGCTTGTCGCATAACGCAACTAAACATTTGGATCGCTGGGTTGACAACGCACATTCGTAAAAACAAATTTGTTAAACCCATGAAGTTGAGCAGACACGTGACCATGTTGGGGTATGCGAACTAGTTCCTTACGGATGAATCTAATGACATTTAGAAATGATAATTTCCTAATTTCGTTAACAAACAAAAAAGTACAGTGCTTAGGCTGGTTCGATCACGTGGCTCATTGACTTTTTCTACTTGTTTAGAACAATACGAAAAACTAGCTCGTGATCTGTTGGAGCAGGATTATTTATACAATGGACTGTCAAGTCGTGTTTATTGTTATTATTATTATTAGCAGTCCCAATGGAGTTGAACCACGTACCGTTAAATAAAATAAAATATTTTATCTCAAAATTGTTATTGATCCCTCAACTTTGGTTGCTAAAGTAAAATAAAAATAAAATTTATTGAAAATTTGTTATTTTTGTATCGATATTTATTTTTTATTACTTTTATTATTGACAAACTTGTACCGGGGGTGACAAAAAGTTCTGGAAATGTAGTCAGTATTTCGAAATTATAAAATATTTCGGTGCTATTTGGTCACATGGTATTTATATACCTGTTACATTAGATATGATATAAGTTTTCAAATATTTAATGAATTACTAAAATATATAAAAAGAAAGTTGAATGAAAAGTTAAAGTACAGCATAATGTTTGTATTACAACAGCAACAGTCAAAGTTTAAATTGAAAACTCAAAGTTATAATTAATTAATTAGTATGAAATGATTTACAAGTTCTTCCTTACAAATCTAAGTCTATTGACATAAATATGTCTTTTGAGGTACATTTAGTAAACCCAGTCTGTTGACATACAAATTAAAATTTAAAATATTCTTTATTCCATTGCTTTTGGCCGTTTTTTAAACCATATCATTTACTGTCAATATTATATTTATAGTTTAGTATAGTTTCTACTTTCATCCATATATTACATGTATCGTTGTTAGATCATTTAATACTTCGTCGATTGCTGTTTACATAGCTCTTCATTCAGGTTGCCTTGTATAAAACCTGTTATGGCATCCAAATGATCAATACGAAGCTTATTTTTGATTGCTATTGAACAGCGTATTAATGAGTATCGAATCAATGGTGAATATGCATATGTATAATACCATAACGTATAACCGAACTCTGAAATTATCCTTTCACCATTATCGTACAATATTTCTTCCTTTGTTCATCCTTTTTTGTTGTCAAAACGCGTTCCGTTGTATTTTTCTTCTGATCTTTCTAAACGTTCGCGGTTATACTTTTTAACGTCCTAATTTACGCTGTTACCAGCCAAATCGAGAATGCACGAATACAGATTGCATTGCTCTAGCCAGCCTGTACTGGCATGGACGATGGTTCGGCCCATGGATTCTGCACATATTTTGGTTGTTCCTTTTCAAAGTGCATCAAGGTGAGGAATGTTGTTTGAATCTTTGAACTTAGTAAACAATCCTTACTTTTTGTAAAATTCAATAAACAAGAGCTTTTTGGGATATTCATGAAATCGTTTGCATCAGCCATTTTGAGAAAAGGTCTTTGCCCCTCTTTGGTTGTACTATCATGCAAATAATTTTTTCTCAATTAAAGTTGACCAGTCTGACGACCTAAAAACACTTATTAATGACAGCGTGGGTTATTTTACCTAAAACCTGAGGTTGTACATACGATTATAGATTGCTATTGACGATTGTTCGGAAACTTAAAATTAACGTTGAACGATACCAAAACGAAGTAAAGTGTATCTGTAATTACCTTGACTAGTACATTAGTTAAACTTTAGGACTAGGCTATGCCGCTATGCACCTGTACACAAATTATTATATTATTTTCACATAAAATATTTATGTTTAACTAACAAAAATTTATTTGTAAAATGCAATTCGCCTTTAACCTCTTATATAGTACAATATGTATACCAATTTTTTAATAGTTCAGCGATTTACATTAATCCCAGACTACCTTTTATAATCTTTATTCACATGAAAAAATAACGACATTTTTAAGTTTTTTAATTTCGTATAATCAAAATTCTATTGATTATTTTACTTATGAATAGAAATATTATTTTTGGCTCTGCCCCACATATAAGTATAAATGACCTTTAAAATGTATATATATATACAGTATAAAAATATCAGTATGTACTTTAAAGCTTTTTTGGAACATCCTTGTAACATAAATAAAAAGAGAAAGTAAACTTAACTGCATAAGCTCTAAGTTTAAATTATAGAACATACTTTAATATCCTAGGTTTCAGAAATACTTTTAATAGGTGGTGTCACCATTATAGGAAGAACACTACAAACACAAATATTTCTGACAAGATCTCAATTGGATTTATATTCAGACTGAGCGACGATCAATCCAGAGCCTTGAAGTATTTTTAAACAACCTATACCCTCTAATAAAACTTTAAGTTTTAGCATGTTTGCCTTAATTCGAATGAGAAAAATGTTGATATAAATTCAAATGGGTTTTCGTAAGTTAAGAGTTCAGATTGGTAATCATTCAAAGTTTAATTGAGCCTTTACTTATAAAGGGTGCTTTTTATAGAGATACACAAGTTCAAATATATATTTTTAATGTCAATGAAATGGGCTTTATTGAATAGACAATTTAATGACATTAATGTTTAAATATGGTTTCGGCCATGTGGCCGCCACGGCTGGCGCTTACAAGGCGCAATCTGGAACACCAATTTTCGCAAACTTTTCGCAGCATTTACGGTGGTATTTCGCCAATAACTCTTCGAATGTTGATTTCCAGGTGTTCAATTGTCTCTGGTTTATCGACGTAGATAAGTGACTTTACATAACCCCAAAGAAAAATTTTGAATGGAAATTCAACATCAATATCAATTTGTGCTTCAGCCCATTCGCCAAATTGTCGACGCATACGATGGTCGTTTGGTTTTAATTCCTGCACAAGTTGAATCTTGAAACCTTTTAAGCCAAGATCCTTTCGTAAAATCTTCCATAAAGTGGAAGGACATAACCTCATTTGCTGAGAACAGCGACGAATTGATTGATTTGGATCTTCTTCAATGCTTTCCTGTACAGCGGCTATAGCTTCTTCAGTGCGTACTGTTTGGCGTCTCGCGGGATGCACGTTTTCGTTAAGAGTAAACGTGCTCTGAAAACGATCTATTGTTATTCGAATTAGCTACTCTGAAGGACGATTATGTACTCCATAAAATGGACGAAGTGCACAATAAGTTTGAGGAACAGAACCATTATTTTGATAAAAAATTTCAAAAATTTGCAAGTGTTGCTCTGATGTAAGTTTATACATAATGAAATGTCAAACCTTAAATGGGTTGTCAAATAAAGCAGTGTTGCCAACTCAAAGTTGTGAACCTATAAAAAAAGCACCCTTTAGGAGTAGAAGGCGTTTTTATCTTAGTCATCAAACAGTATGTGTTCAAATTCGTTATACTTTAAGAAATTATACTTGCTTATAGTAGAGATCTTTATCATTCATTTTTCTAGAGGCACAAATAAAAAATGTGGTTTTTGATTTTGAAACTAAAAGGCAACCCAACAATAAAAACTTGTTTTATATCTCTACCACTTAACGGGTCTTAATAAGTTTACCATCTAAAATCGTTGCCAAATTTGTGGAAACTTGTGGAAAAAAAGTCAAATATACAAATGTTGTAGTATCGTCTAAAAGAAAATGTTTCTACTGTAAGTGCTAGAGTAAATAAGTGTCCAAAACATCAATTGGTCATCGTTCACATTAAATTTATTCCACCAACCGCTTTATACAGAATTTTGCACAAAAGTTTTTTGATCATTTGAAAGTTTCCGAAAACTCAAAAAAAATAAATAAATCTTTAGCAACAAAGCAAATTTTCAAATGTGGATTTTTAACAAAGAAAATTGTGGAATCTGGACTAAAGAAACACCAAGTTCCATATCGTAAATATTGGATAATTATTTGAAGAGGGAACATTAACACTCCTTTGGAAGTATTTGAAAGCAAAAGTCTATGACAACGGTTTACAAATATTTGATGACTTATAAAGTACACTATAAATTATATTCAGGAAATTGATCGGCAGGTACGCCAAAGAGCCGAATATTTAACGATGGCTATGTATTGGGGGACTTTGTCGAATTGTTACTATTTTGTTAAAACAGTTAATCCTTTTTAACATATACTGCATTTCGATTAGTACCAATAGCTATATATTGCCAATTTGTGACCTTGATAGTTTGTGATCATGTTGCCCTTAACCATTTAGGCGTACGAGACGTATTTTTCGAAATATTTGTCGAAGTATTTATCAAATTTGTATATCTATTATGTTAGATTAAGAACGAAAATTGTGCGGAAAATTGAATTACTTTACGCATATTTAAAACGATAGATTATATTACACCAGCATAAAATTTGGTTGTATATATAGGTAAATATCTATTGAATTTTCCGAGAAAATAAACAAAAATATCATTCGTTGTTATCTATGCGACGAATGTTTTTTGAGATACAAATTAAAAAAGCGCGTCTCACATATATATATATATATATATATATATATATATATATATATATATATATATATATATATATATATATATATATATATATATATATATATATATATATATATATATATATATATATATATATATATATATATATATATATATATATATATATATATATATATATATATATATATATATATATATATATATATATATATATATATATATATATATATATATATATATATATATATATATATATATATATATATATATGTATGTATATATATATATATATATATATATATATATATATATATATATATATATAAATATATATATATATATATATATATATATATATATATATATATATATATATATATATATATATATATATATATATATATATATATATATATAGCCTATATTTAGTGTGCGCATGAACTTAACATAGCATATACTAAAAATGAAAATGTACATAGAAACATTTTTTTCGCCCTAGTTTCTCGATAGAGCTTTTATTATGGTTATCATTAATGTTTTTCTTTTCGATTGTTCGCTTTTCAT
The DNA here is from genome assembly GCA_963556175.1 of Tipula confusa. Taxonomy (NCBI): domain Eukaryota; kingdom Metazoa; phylum Arthropoda; class Insecta; order Diptera; family Tipulidae; genus Tipula; species Tipula confusa. The sequence goes on from OY744477.1 coordinate 151,127,792, forward strand.
ATTCATCTTGATGAACTCTACGAATTTATTATTATTTTTTGTGTGTAGCATTGCGAGTAGTATAATATAGACCTATACGTACATCTCCAGCTCCACTGAATATATGTATATAAAAAAAAAAAAAAAAAAACGTGCAACACAACACGAAGGGTAGTGTTTTGTAATTGTTATAAGTTAAATGGTTTTCAGTTTTCCTTTGGAGGGGTGGTGTAAAAATAAAAATTTCTATATTTATATAGGATGCTTCAAAACCAATATATGAACAAGTTAATCATTGCGATCTTCTTCTATATACCTTTAGGAATTCAAATATAATAAAAATTTTATAATAGGCTGGTTAGAATAAAACAAGGAACAACCAGATAATATATATATATATATATATATATATATATATATATATATATATATATATATATATATATATATATATATATATATATATATATATATATATATATATATATATATATATATATAATTTAGTACATTGTAAAATTATACATCAAAGCTACTAATGATCAGGTCATCGGTATTAATTTCGAGTTAGGTCTTCGTATATATTGACTTAAGTTCAGACATACCCATGTTGTTATCTACACCGATGAGTATAGTCATACCAATCTTTGTACTCTGAGCTTACTATCTTCTAAAGATCGCTGCACCGTCCAGTGAGTGTGACAGACCTAGGTCACTTGTGTTAAACAAACCTTAAATGTTTTCATTACCTTTTGTAGTGCATTCGTATCATTCGGTTGGTGGGTTCTGTTGACAAATTGACTTATGGTCTCCACGTTTTTAACATTGAGTTTCTATATAGGTAATGAAACCACAAATTTCAATTAATTTATCTAACTAATTTAGTGATCTTTTACAACAACAAATGGATACTGTAACCTTTTAACAATGATAACTGTTATTTAAAAACATTTACGAATGAAAATCGTTACGATTCAGTTGCTCGTAAATTTTGCAGCACCCTTTATACTATTTAATGGGGATGGGAAATCCCCATATGATTGGTATAAGACTTAATCAATATCAAAAGTTTGTTACTCGGTTGATTTGATCCGTGAGATAGATATTTTATAATGTGCGGATACAGAATAACATAAATTAATAATCCGATTACGTTTCATTATTTTTGTGCTGTCGGAAGCTTTTAACATTCGATTAACGCACAGAAAATATGATTTTTTTTTCGTTTTAGGCATTTCATCTGGGAAATGAATTAAATATTTATATGAACACCATAACTATATAGTATATAGTATATAGTATATAATATATATATATATATATATATATATATATATATATATATATATATATATATATATATACATATATATATATATATATATATATATATATATATATATATATATATATATATATATATATATATATATATATATATATATATATATATATATATATATATATATATATATATATATATATATATATATATATATATATATATATATATATATATATATATATATGTATGGTTTGTATACGATAGAGGAACTATTTTAATCAATTTTAATTAAGTTATAATACTAATTTTATAATTAATTTAAATCTTTCATAAAAGGGTAAAGTTTTTATAACATATCATGGAACAAATAAATTACTGGTAAAAGCGATAATAGAATAATGGTAAAAGAGAGAATAATGTTGCTTAAATTGAGGCAGGTGGTCGATTAACTACAAATGTTTACATGGTATACTGCATAGTTCAAACACAAGAGTACTGTGATCTCCTTTTGAACTGTAGAATTGAAGGATCATGTTTATGACTCACTTGTACGGTGTAAAGAATAAAAATCAGTTTGCATACCAACATTATAACCGCACTGCAAACGGACTTAACCGATTATTTAAAAAATCGGTATATTGAAAGCTATATACTTTATACTAAAGTATACTGAAGCTGCTTTTGCATTTTTCATGTATAACATATTTTGAAATTGAAAGTCGTCCTGAAACAAAACTTTGAGCTCGTCTTTCATAACGATTGTAAATTTCACTTTAGAACTCACCTTGATGAAGTTAGGGTAAATTATATGTCATCCGACGAAGAACGAAGATTTTCAATTTTAACATGTTTTGATGAGCATACATTCTATGTGGATATTTAAATCAGGCCAACATATAAAAATGAAGCATGTGTGTGGGAGTAAAACTTTACAAAGTTACGTCGTCGAGCATATATTTACATAATAGTTAAAATATAAATATTTATCATAAACATTGCAGTAAATATATAATTTTTAAGATTTTTTATAACTTTTTTTTTTTTTTGTATAATTGGGTTTGAAAAAGAATTTTTCCAGTTCCACTGAAAAAAATATTTCTTTTGACAATATCTCTGTATTGTGTAAGATATGAGTATAAATAAAAAGGGTTAAGTAGCAATTTTCATTAACTCTGTATACACATATATCTACATAGTCGCAAATTGTAAACATCTCTTGCTGGAATATGATGTATGATATTAAGATGATATGAATTTTTAAAATTTAATATCCTGGCTGTTCACATCATTCGCCAGTAACATCCAGAAATATAATAATATATGCCAGTATTTTTTATCTACTAGCCTACTACTAGCCTACTACTTTTTATCTACTACTATTCTCCAATGAACCATTAGTTCATTAATCTGAAACACAAAGTGAGTTATCATTGTAATTGTGCCATCAAAATAAAGTACAGACGAGACACAAATACAAAGTAACAGTACGCTGCATCAAAAAATGGTGAAGGAAATATACAAAAGTCATTCAAAATCTTGAACTTTTAAATGTCAGTATAATAGTAAAAGAATCAACGCCGCACTTACCAATGAATTGGAAAATTAAAAGTGTCCTAGGAAAGTACAAAAAAAAGCCATTGAAACTGGCAACATATCAGCTGCAATTTTCAAAGGTATAATAAAACTATGATATAAATACAATAAAAGGCAGGTCTGGCATTACAATCCTCAAGAAAGGTGATCTAAGAGAATACAGAAATTAATGAGTTTAACTAATTGCGGTGTGTTTGAGCTAAAAATATAACCATCTCTATACGACAGGTGATGGTCAATAAATCAATAAAGATATATTAGAAATTACATTCTCGATCGAACCTCACCTACAATAGGTCTCATTAAATCATTAAACAATCCAACGAGTAGAACCTAGCTCTTTACACACTTTGCATTGAATTAAAACGCGCACTTGAAACAATCATACATTATTGAACTTATATACAAGCAATGAACCGGGATGCTGAGAATTCAATATAAAGACACATATAAAGTGAAATCTACCACAACACCCGATGAGTAAGATAAAGATGTGTATATTCTCGCATTTATACTGTCCTTAGTATTACTAGACAGTGTCATGCCAAACTACAAACTAAAACAGTGTTTATAAAAAGAAGTGAAAGAAAGACTGAAACCAAACTTTACACCAAACCTCGAAACTCTTGGGTGAACTGCTATATTTGGATGTGTTTATGTCTGAGATGAATATTAAAATGGTCCTGGCCAATCACCATAAAAAATATTGAGCTACACAGACAAATGGTGCAAACCGAAATTAAAACATAAATCAGAATGAAAAATGCGATGACAAGGTGGCTGGAGCAATGCAATGTGCGAATAGTAATTTAAAGCGAACCAGAATTTGTATCTAGGATTGATACACTCAATTGGTACATGGATTGGATTCATACACTGAGAAAAACATCAAAAGGCGTCACATGTATATCATTGGAATTAAACTCGTAAAATAGCAATAGCCCGGAAAATAACGATGTTAACAAGATAAAACCCATACTTGAGACATCAAGGTTGGAAATGAAAGGAAAAGAAGAGAATGCAGCCAGATAAATTTTATTCAACTAGTGAACGAGTGAAGTTAAAAATTTCCAGTGAAATGGTAAAGTACTAAAATAAAGTCCTAAAACTCACTCAGACTTACCAAATATTCGTTACAATTTTTAAATTTTTTAAAATTTACATAAAACTAAAATAATTTTACGACGAAGCACGGTGTTGGTTCAACCGAAGTCTAAACTATACTAATCGATAATTTGTACTATTTATAGCAATATTTTTATAATATTAAATAATTTATAGTGGATATCTTTAGTTACAATTGATTCCCTAAAATCTTTTTGAATCTATTTACCGGAATTCTTCCAATTCGGAATTGTGCCTATTGAGAGTGCTAGAAATTTATTGCACTTCATCTAAAGTTGTTTCCTGAATACGATCCAATGTTGATCAGCATCTGCTTGTCTTTTTTGAAGACGTCTATTGTTGCATCTATGGCTGATGTTTGATTCTTTAATAATGCTGTGATATACATATTTATTGTTCAGCTTAAGGTTTTCTTTTTCCTCTCATTAATGTGCCACATTTCTGTCATTTTTACTACACCAAAAATTCCTCTGGCTATATTTCATAGTATGTTAAGGGCGCCACGTATACTTCTTCCTGATCTCTCCTTATGATGATGAATTTGTTCATTGTTGAGATCCATTTCTATCAAGGATTGTTTCAACAGTGTTTCTATTAATGCACATATATTTTTTGATGGGTTTCCAAATATAAGTGTTGCTCGTCTATAAGAGTTGAACAAAATTGGGTTATTTTATCTAAATATCTTTTATAACCAGCTAATTTTGAGAAATAGTTGGTTATACACTATTATGATCTAGTTATTTGTTAAGGTTATGCCAGGTTCACTATCAAACTGAGTAATATTGACAGCTGGTGTGCTTTACTACAATTAGTAATATCATTAGGAACCTTATGTGTGGATTCTTTATGACCTTAAGAGTGGACGACGACTTATCTTTGTGATAAGTTTGTTAAAGATGGTATTTTTAGGACCCCTTCTTGATACTATTCTAATTAGACCATCAAAGCCTGGGTAAATATTTATTATTCTTCTCATTGCCGTTCTTGTAGGTATGGGAGGTTTGTTCATTCTTTTCTAGTTGTTTTGCCACGTTTAAATTATCCTCCGTTGGAAGACGACTTATCTTTGTGATGGGTCTCTTAAAATGGTATTTTTAGGACCCCTTCTTGATACTATCCTAATTAAACCATCAGATTCTAGGTGGGTATCTATTATACTTCCCATTGCCGCTCTTGTAGGTGGGAGGTTTTCATCATTGATTAGCACTAATTGCGCCCAATCTCATAGATGGCTCTCGGTACTGTCCACTTGGATCTTTGTTGTAAATTTATGTAATCCTTAGATGAAATTTTCCAAAATTCCTTGGTCATTTTCGAAAGTAGATTCCATCTTTAGATTACTCTGGTGTTGGTTTTGTCTGATTTAGGAGATGAAATCAGTGGTCTCTCAATTAAGAAATGGCCTGGTGTTAGGGCATTGTACAAATCGCTTGACAGTGGGAGTTCCGGCCTAGAGTTTAGGCATGCCTCAATTTGTGTAAGGACAGTCCTGAATTCTGCATATGTTAATGTTGTTTCACCTTTTTTTAAATGATTTTTGGTTAGTTTGACACTAGATTCCCAAATTCTACCGAAATGTAGACGATTGCGGTGGGTTGAAATGCCATGTTTTGGCATAATTAGCGGCTTCATGTGTATAGCATTAATGTTGGTTTATTGTATAGCCAATAAGCGGGCTCCCACAAAGTACCATTATCACTATGAATATTTAAAGGCGTTCCTCTTATATTACATCGTTTAAATGCCAAATGAATTGGCTTAGTAAAAAAACAAACGGACGGAAAAATTACAATTTACCGTTAGCTTTTAGTTTTGTTTGAGATTTTTACAGATTTGGTATCTACAGTGAATTCCGACCCTTGTATTGCTGGTATAGTTTGGTTGTGTGCTTTGGTTAGTTCAACAGCAGTTTGATAGCTTGGTATCTCTTCAGGAATTTTTGGAAACCTTGAGAATTCCAATAATTTTGGAATATAGAAGCCATGTTGGTAAGTAAGCATACTGATTTTAACTCTTTATTTGTTGCTTATTTCAGCACATGTTGCTTATAATGTAATTTTAATTTTGCCTTGAGATTCTCCTCAGTTATTTCTAGGTGAATTTCTTCATGCAACCCATTTAATTTTTTGATTGCGGCATTCAACTGATGAACCGTTTGCCTTATATATTCAGGTGCCCGTTGATAATTTATAAATTTATATACCTGTGATAAAATGTTCTGTATAGATGGCTCATTTTTATAAACTGGTTTCTAAGCATCTTTTTGTTTACTTGAACTTTCGGATCATCGTTGTTTATGAATTTATAGTTATTTTTTGTTACTTGGATAAATCCTCGTTTCCATTTGAATCTTTTACATTCTGTAGGGTAATTAGGGGTAGTACTATTTGTATTGACGTTGTTTTCTCAGTTTCCAGCCTAGTGTTGATGTAATCGATTACATCTTCACACGCACGTTATATTAGTCCACGATTTTGCATATGGGAACTCTTGTATATTCTCGTAATTTAAGCAAAACTTTTTTGTTTCCTCTTTTCGAGATAGGCATTTGGTTTTCTACTAAGGCATTTGTAGACCTTCACATGTTAATAACATTAATAACTATAAATATCGTAATTTTTGCCATTTTCAGTTTTACAGCTTCAGTAGCAAATTATTTCTATTAAAACCTATATACAAATATTGCAACGAAATTATTATGATTTGTTGCATAAATTGCATTAAATATGTTTTGTGCATATAGAGCTAGAAATACGAGCATAGCCAACACAATACAAATTATGTTTCTGAAGTTTAGGTTGATATTCATCCATTGTTAACGTGGAACATATATAAACACAAAGAACAATTTTCTCATACTTCCTGTTGCAACACCATCGCAATGGTAAAAGACGATATAGATCATAAAATTGAAAATTAAGTTTTCACAAAAAAAAAAAAAAAAAAAAAAATTCAATTCAATTTGGCTCAAAAGTTTACGTGCCTTGTACATCTTCATTCGTTATCCCGGAATAAAGAAGGAATGTGCAAAACATATGGTCCAAATCAATATCACAATTTGTAAAATGTGCTAGAAAAGTTTATTCTATAAATTTTCAATTTAATTTAAATAGAAAAATGAGATTTATGTATCTTTGAACCAAGTTCTGTAATAAATTTTAATCTGTTTTCAAGCCATTGTTATTTTTATTGTTGATTATTTTGTTTGTGTTTGTATGTGTGTGTGTGTGTGTATAGTAAAAATTTACAAAAATAAATACTGTACATATTTAGGTTTTCCATTGGTATTTTTTTTTATTACATTTGAATGTATATTTAGGATTAAGTTTGTTCATTCAATTTAGATTTAAAATACGATTTAAAACTTGGCTCTAGTAGCAGCTGATTTTCCACCATCATCATTATCATCATCATCAATAATATACGAGTAGTTAATTAAAATGAAACGATCAATTTTATTATGACGCATCATATGTTTCCAACCCCAAAACAGTATCTGACTGGTAGAATGTATTGTTGATTTGGTTATATGCCTTCGAGAGATTTCACTTTTAAAATTTTATCATCCCGAATCGAAAAGGTAATAAAAATAGAATTTTTATTACAAATAATACTCGTATACATCTCGTTTATCTTTCAAAGCCGCAGCCATATCCAGCAGATTGTGTTATATATAGTTGTCATTCAAAAAGTGAGTTCTGTAGTCACTTTATTGTCTATACGTTTGTAACTAAACTTTGATAAAATATTGACGACAGGGGAAATGAAGATTATTGTTGTGTGATGTTTTTGTGTAAAGATGTCAGTGGTGGATTCTAAAAATTTTAAATTTGGGCCATACAATGCATATCACACAGTAATAGACCTGGCTTAAATTTGCCATCCCAATTAACGTATAAGAGCCGGATGAAAAATAAAATGAAAATATTAGTTTTACCATATAGGGTTCCAGAACATAATTAAGCGTATTGCGCTGAGTATAGCACATTGAAAGGAAACTCAAAAAGATTAAGGTCTTGAGTCCTATTTTTCATAAGTATCTTCTTACACAAACAATATTTAAAGTGATTAAAAACCGGTTTGTGGGCTATATCTAAATGCAAATATGACTCTGCTCACTCAAATATACCATCTCTATCCTGAGATTGAATTAACAAAAAAAAAATTCGGTTGTATGTACAATTTCATTCAATCCTTTTTTCCACGTATTTTATTATACACATTACAAAGGATGATAAGGAATTTTCCATCCTATACTGCTGTACTTGTGAATTTTGATATGAATTGTCGACGTTTTGTTGTTGTCTCGAATTTCATTTTTCAATACCCGTGCGGATAAATGAAAATGTTGAGGGAAAATAAATTTTGGGAGTATGAGTTAATTGAATATTCATAAAAGTGTAACAATCGTCTCGTATTAGTTGAATAATTTCGATTTGAATTTTTACACAGTGGAATATTTACTTTTGTTTTACCAGTTAATTTACATTTAAAATACATTTGACGATGTAAATCAAATTTAGGATATTTTCGCATTGTTTATAAAATGAGAAATATTTGCATAGGATTGGTAACCTATCTATAAAGTCAATGAATTCCCTCGATACTTAACAGTTGTTTAAATTACTTAAGAGGAATTAATTTCTAATTTAACTGTCACACAAAAATGTTCTGATGATTTTTTCGATGAGAAATATTTGGCCTAAATTCATTATTTTTGGTATATGTCTATATAATTATAATATTCGGTTTTTATAGGCCATTCTTGTCCCTTGCTCTGTCAGTTTTGTGCAGTTTATACTATGGTTCTCGATGCCAGAAGCTATCGACTTTGGGTTCTTTTGCTCATCTTGACTTATTCAATAGAACAAAAATTATCTCAAATGCACCTGAAGATTTGGACAACCGTGTGATTAGCATAATTGTACCCTGAGGAATTTTTCAAAAACATTTAATGACCTATTCTTTACGAGAAAAATCAACGAACCTTTACTTTAGTGACCCCTTAGCGGTGCTTTAGATTTTTTCGTATAAAGAGAACATTATTTTGGTTCAATTGCAAAAACAAGTCGAAACTTGCATAAATTCTCTGACCATTTTTCGAACATAATCTTAAGCCAGGAAAAGATTGTGATCCAATTCGACAAAAAATATAAATTGAGTGCAAATAATCAGCTGCTACAGAAAACCCATAAAGTATTGCAAATTCAAAACGTTTCGATTCAACTTTAGATTATGTATAAAACTGGGTTTTTTGCAGAAAAATTCCAAATAGAATGTTTAGAGCAAAAGCTCACAAAACTGTTGGCTGCAAAGGATCATATGATATTTTTAATTAAATTCGTTTAAACGCATCAATAGCTCGGATGTTGAAGCCACTACTTATCTTTTTGACCACGACCCATACAGGCAAAGATTTAAACAAAATACCAGTTCACTATAAGATGGCAAACACAAAAGCTCAGGAGATTTTTACTGACTGGTTTCACACAAATTGTATGCCAAAATTTTATGATTTGCACTCACGTTATTCAACTTTAAAACCTTCCATGGTAATTTGCCCTACACTACTGAACAAATCACAATAAATTTGACAGATGTTGCTTTAACAACATGGCCTCACATGTTTTGAGCTTCCCTACTGAAACGAATAACACAACCAATAGTTTCATTCAAGGTCATCGTTGATCAACATTTCTATAGTTTTACAGTAAATTTCATAAAAAAGCTACATTTTTTTTTCATTATTTTGCATTAATTTTTAGGTTTTGACTTACTTAGCACTTTTTTGTGGGTTCTGTTTCTACAGCGCAAAAAAGGATTTAGGTGTTAATTTATTTTTGAATAATCATATAAAAAAGAATCAACAGCATTACAGGTCAAACTTGACACTTTACTGATATTTTTTGCAAGATCTTTCAAACCATATTTTTACAAATAATGATCGTTGTCAGCCCAACGAACCATTTGATACACAATTGGTAAAATTGATTGAGGTCAGTAGCGGGTATCGAACTCACGACCGCGGTGTATTTAAGCATCACTATACGACCGGTGACTAATAATCATAAAATAAACGATATTATTTTGACATTGGTGACCCCATACTATTTTTACTACCACAATAATTTTGGTTTATCAAAATCTTTTTTTAAATAAAGTAAAGATCACATAAAAATATAACTTTGGTGACCCCTTAAAAATGCGTTTCCAACGCCATTAAACGTCACTCGATTTCCGTAGTGTGACTTTTGACGAAATAATTGATCACCATCATTATCTATAGGGACATAATTTATTGTCGAATATAATATTTTTATCTCATAATTGGGTGAGAGAACCAAAATGAACGAAAAATTTATGTGGACATAATTTTATTATTATTATTGCTAATAATCCTTAGTATACACATTCCGTTTAATCCGAACCCCATTTAGAATATACGCACTGATGACAAATGATGAAATGATAAATAAATAATCTCGAAATATACGGTAAATGTTGATTAAAATCCGACATGTTTCCGCACAGACAATCGCTTTGGTTCTCTATATTTGGAAAAAAAAAAGTTTATAAATCACAACAGCAACAAAACTTACAAATTTCAATTAAAGTTTTTGGGATGTGTATGTGTCAAATCCATTAGTTAGTACCACATAAATTTATGTGTACATATAAAATATCAAATCTCCCATCCGTGATTGCCATAATAATCATCAACATATTTGTAAAACTTGGAATCAATAATGGGTGTGATGTTGGAACTCCAATTATTATGATAGATGGGGTTGATGTAGCAATAATCATCTTCATAAAAATGAAATCCATCATCCTTTCTCCAATCTATATACAACGAGGTATATTTATTATAGGAATTTGATGGGAATATGGAATGACATTGTGAAATCGAAATTTATTTTGTAAAGTCTGTATTTGTGTGTGTATATGTTGGTCTCAAAAATAAAACATTTCAGGCGAAAACACAACCTAGAGCTAGACAAATGGATTTTAAACATATTATTATACTGAAGATGCTGAAAGACGTGTCTAAAATTTCAAATTTTGTCGTATACTTGTATAATAATAGAGTAAATAATTTTAGGGATCATTCCTCTGTACCGATATCTGGAAAGTATATGTTATAATTGTATTTTATATATGATTGCGACGAACTTATATTGACATTTTATCATAGTTTGGTACATACAGAGATTTATAGATTTGATTTTTTATAAGTTGAGTGTAAATTTGGTTTCTTTGCACAAAGAAACTCGGTTTAAATTTATCATTGATGAACTTCCAAGGAAGAATTGCATCCTCAGCGAAAAAACTTTTAGTTCTATAATTTCCTCCTCTAGAAACACTCCTCTGATTCTCTTCAATATCGCTTGAAAAGCAAAAACTTTCGCCTCCAATCTTTTCCTTACACTTTAATCCATCGGTATAGCTTATGGTCTATTTTAAGGCGATATCTAGAGGAATACTTGAATAGGAAATGTTCGGTTCACATGACCATATGGATAAAATTATGACAAAGCAAAAATAAATCATAAGTCGAAATTATAAAAATTGGTGGAAAGATAGTATATACTTATAACAATAAGATGACAACTATGATTCCCTGTTGGAGTCCAAAATCCATCGTTCATGTCAGTACAGGCTGACTGAAGCAATGTAATGTGCGGAAGGATTCAAAGCGAACCGGTACTCGTGCATATTCGATTTGTCTGGCGACAGCGTAAAGTAGGACGTTAAATTTAACTGCAAAATAGTTTGTGAGACCTGCTCCAGAAAAGAGTGCAAGGATTAAACAAAAAAAAAAGATTTAGAAGTATTATTCATGCGGTTACTACTTATTCGAAAAAACAGGTTTGATCATGTTGTAGTCATAGTCAGTTGTTTTTAATCAATATGTTGCTTAAATTGCATTTGGCATTCAGAGCATACAGGAAAGCTAAGCTTGAAAAATATAATTGAAAAATTACTCTCAAGCAATATATTGCTTAAGGAAAGTCAGCTTAGAGGTTAGATTTAAAAGTATTATTGATACTCTTAATTCGACTAATAATAAAAGTATTTATGTCAAGTATTTATCTAAGTATTATGTACTCTTAATTCGACTAATAATAAAGGTTTTGATTTGTTGTTGTCAGTCAGTAATTGTTGTTGTTGTCAATCAATATATTGTTGAGTAATTAAAGTTGTAGTTGTCAATTTATAAATAAATTTATAAATTCATTTGTCGAAGTGGATTTGCTCTTTTTAGTTGTATATCTCGACTTTTTTAGAATATCCTGGGCCGATGTATTGGAATATGTCTCCAATTTGCAGCAATATTTCGAACTAGAAGCTCTAATTATTTTTACATGTAGTTAAAATGTCCAGGTCTTCATTTTTGCATTTTGCATTTGCAATGACTTAATCTTGATTTTCTTTCAATTAGCCAATACATCTAAATAATAATAATAAGATGGTTTTTACAGGCCATTGCAGGCCCGTACTTCATCAACATTATGATTTCTTTGGATTCGATCCCGAACTAGTTCTTCGTATTGTGCTAGACAATCCGAAGAAGATAAGTCTTTCTCTACCCTGAGGAGCCATCATCGGTGCCATCGGTGCACGGAAATTCAATGTAAAGGAGTATCTACCATCTTATGTATTTTGATTATATGTTTAAGACCATCTTGAATGGGGCCATTTATTCATAGAGAGTGCCAGGCCCGTAGTGACTATAATCTTGTGTAAGAAGATATCTCCAGAGAGTCGTGTGAGATAATTATATTATGCATTTTTCTTCTATTATCGCATTGCGATGTGTTATCAATATACTAAATTAGTAGATTTTTTTCAATGATTTTATATGGAGCTCCTTGTGCATTCACTTGTGGATGTTTCTTAAAGAACTTTAAAAATATCTGTCAATATGATGACACATGTATCTGATCGTACAAGCATTATTGCAGCGAAATTCGTAATGGTTTATGTAAAATAAATGCAGTTTGAGTGATCGATCTTATCGGCAATGAAATGATTTGGGATACCTTTGGGATCCGTCTTGAAACACGGGCCAAGAAGTCTAGTATATGTGCGAGTAATTGGGCTTTAAAGCCGAAAGGCACAATCCACGTAACTAATATATGGGATTACATGTGAGTTTTATATTTACATCTTCATCCATGGGCGTTTTAATCAACTCATATTACTTCAGTTCTATGAGTTCAAGCGTACTGTAAGCATATATATACTGTGACCCGAAAGATGGTGAACTATATTTGATTAGGTCGAAGTCTGGGGAAATTGATGGAGGATCGTAGCAGTTCTGACGTGCAAATCGTTTGTCAGAATTGGGTATAGAGGCGAAAGACCAATCGAACCATCTAGTAGCTGGTTCCCTCCGAAGTTTCCCTCAGAATAGCTGGTGCATATTAATATTTGGGTAGTCTTATCTGATAAAGCGAATGATTAGAGAATTGGGGCCGAAACGAGCTCAACCTATTCTCAAACTTTAAATGGGTAAGATCCTTGACTATCTTGATTAAATTCATCAGAGGTTCTTTAATGGTATATTTTGCCTAGTGGGTCACTTTTGGTAATCAGAACTGGCGCTGTGGGGTGAACCAAACGTTATGTTACGGCGCCAAAATTAATGACTCATTCAGATACCATGAAAGGTGGTGCTTGTTTAAGACAGCAGGACGGTGGACATGGAAGTTGTAACCCGCTAAGGAGTGTGAAACAACTCACCTACCGAAGCAACTAGCCCTTAAAATAGATGGCGCTCAAATCATATGCCATATTAAGAATCTTTTAAGAATGGATGTTAACATGTAATGATGAATATTCATCCTGGTAACAGGAATTGCCGTAGAGACGCCGTCAGGATATACCGAAAAAGTTTTCTTTTCTGTTTTATAGGCATACTACTATGGAAGCCTTTCGCAGAGAGATATGGTAAAATGTCTAGAAGGGCATGACATTTACTGTTGTGTCATTATTCTCCCTTCGGACCTTGAAAATCTATGGAAGGGTTACGCAAATTCTCAATAGACCGTACCGATATCCACAGCTGGTCTCCAAGATGAAGAGTCTCTAGTCGATAGATTAATGTAGGTAAGAGAAGTCGGCAAATTAGATCCGTAACTTCGGGATAAGGATTGGCTCTGAAAATTGAGGTACCTCGGGCTTGATTAGGATGTAATAATATGACTGATAGAATTTTTTCTACTATCCTCAGATTCGAAGGAATACGCCAAGTCGCCATTGCGGAATAGTCTAATATTTTTATCCTTAAACGACCATTATTTAACAAGTAATTCAGAACTGGCACGGACCAGGGGCATCTGACTGTCTAATAAAAACAAAGCATTGTGATGGCCCTAACGGGTGATGACATAATGTGATTTCTGCCCAGTGCTCTGAATGTCAACGTGAAGAAATTCAAGCCAGTGCGGCTTTGCCTAAAATGCTTTGAAATTCACGCCCTATCTACTATATAGCAAAACCACAGCCAATGGAAAAATTAGCTAGGAAAGAAGACCCTGTTGAGCTTGACTCTAGTCTGGCACTGTAAGGAGACATAAGAGATGTAGCATAAGTGGGATCCTTTTGACATTAAAGAGTTTTTAGCAAGAGGTGTCAGAAAAGTTACCAAAGGGATAACTGCCTTGTGGCGGCCAAGCTTTCATAGCGACGTCACTTTTTGATCTTTCGATGTCGGCTTAGACCGTCGTAAGACAAGTTAGTTTTACCCTACTGATGAGTCGTTGTTGCGTAGCATTGTTGCGTAGTACGAGAAGAACCTCAGGTACGGACCCATGGTTCAATACTTGTTCGAGAGAACAGTGGTGTGATGCAACGTCCATTGGATTATGTCTGAACGCCTCTAAGGTCGTATCCAAGCTAGTCTGCAACAATAGAAGTGGGATATTAATTACATTGCTAGGCTTAAACTATTAACTAGAATTGTAGGTTTACCTACAGTTCGATACTTTATACCACTGAAATTGTTTAATAAGATATATCTATTAGCTATTATCATGCTTATAGAAGTCTTCGGTTTTATTCAATTAAATTATTGATATTAACAATTTTTGAGCCTAAAATCAATTGCAAACGAAAATGTTTAAACTAAAATGATGAACGATAAATGGTTTAAGATTTTTATATCTAAGAACTTTTAAACTTATAAACATTTTAAATTATCAAGTAAAAACATTTTAAGTGACGGAAGTGTTTAAGTTTGAAAGCCAACATCATATACTGCTTTTGTATTAGACATTCCTGAAATTGAAGATTGGTTATATAAAAATAAAAATTAAACAGTTAAAGTCAAATATGTTTGGTCAAACTGATATTCCATTAGACTCATCATTCTATTAACAATTCGTTATAAAGTTAAGGAGTAGAATACAGCTACATAAGCCACTTTAAATAAGTTTGTCAACTTTAAGATATTTACAGTGTTATTGTTGTTGTCATTAATTAGAGGTGTTAACAATAATTGTTCAATTGAGATTGTAAATACTGTTCATATATCTATCATCACAATGTTAGTTAAAAGTGTTATTTTTTACAAATCTTGACAACATTCACTATTTCAAAATCCATCATCCGTACACAATGTACTGTCCCTAAAGAATAAAAAGTTCAATCCATTTTAAGAATAGATGACCATTCTTAAAAAAAAAATAAAAAAAAATTTTCATCAGATTATTTCCATTCTTAAAATCTTCAATTCTTGTTACGTGTTGGAAATGCTTTATATATAGTCGAAATTCTATTAATTTACCGAATATGATTTGATAAATCTGTTAACAATAGTTAAGAAATTTATCACGTTCAGATAAGTTTTGTTGGACATTTTACTGTTTATTTTCCGATTTTTATATAATATACGAGAATATATATATATATATATATATATATATATATATATATATATATATATATATATATATATATATATATATATATATATATATATATACATACGACTCAGATACACAGATATCAAATGCAAGACGTATACGAGCAAAGATTATATATATATATATATATATATATATATATATATATATATATATATATATATATATATATATATATATATATATATATATATATATATATATATAAATCTAAATAGATATTAATCGATCATTATTACAACTCATGTGTAATGTAAAATCGTATACAACAAAACGTTTTTTCGATTGATTACATTATCTAAAAATTTTGATAGGGTATCAATCGTTTTAAAATATTCTGATAAATAAATTTTCAAAATTCTAATTAAATTTAATGAAATTTAAACTAATGAACCATCTCGTTGTTTATTATATAAGTACCCAAATTCTTATGTAACATATTATCTATATAGCAAAACCAAAACCCATTGTGATATTGCAATTAAATCATTGCAATTAGGGTATTTTTATTTATTTTTTTTTTTTTGTATGAATGATTAATTGAAAATGACAAACAAAATTTTTTACATTGGTACCCAAAAAAATAAAAAATAAAAAATAAAAATACCAAGCACATTAATCACATCCCTTAAAAACTAAGCGAACACAACAAGGAGATAAGGAGAACGATGAGAAAAACCCATAACAAAAACATTTATTTTTATGAAAATGTTTAAAAATGAATTGCGGTTTTCTTGTGGCAAAATCAACAAACATAAATAAAAATATTTGCAACGTCAGTTGTAAAACAATCACTAAAAAATTTTCTTTTTTTTTTTTTATTCGATTTAAAATAAATTTTATTTTTCGAGAAAAATTGGGAAGTTTATGTTTTTCCACCAAAAAAAAAAAAAAAAAATTAAAAAAAATTTAATCGATTTATATACGATGTACATAACATGCGAGTACATTTGAATTCATATGCAGTATTATATATATATATTTATCGGGTGAGTAGTTTAAATTGATACCAATCAAAATTTGGACGTAAGATGATCGCTTTTAAACATTTGAGTAAGAAAATTCTACAATTTTAGAAATTTAACAACACAACGATTCCTTTAAATAGAAGAAAAAATTTCGTAAGCGATTGTGACGACAGATTTTAAGGAGTAATTCTTAATTCTAAACGGTTTTTATAGGGCCATCTGTTTGATCTTGAGCTAGCTCACCAACTTATCCATGTACTCGATGTCCTTTTACTTTATTAACGACATTAGGAATTTTCATCAAACTTACCTTGGGGTTGAAGAGAAATCAGTAGGTGTCGAAATGGTTGTGTTTGAATTTCATCAGAGTAAATCTTTCTAACCCATACATGACAACGGAGTTATTGCAATTAAGACCAGAGCAACTGTTTCTTTTTAGCCTTTTAATGACCAGTGTCAATTCGTCGTAGAATGGGGTTCTCTATGCATATTTCCACAGTCTGTTTTTGAGAACATTCATCTAAACAGTTTCATATTGACACAATGTTGAACATTTAGTAACCCACCACCGAGCGAGTAAGCGTCGATTAGTTTATTGGAAGAGGCTGGACTTGCAGCTTTGCTACCATAGAAAAAACTGCTCACAATAATTGTTTATGATGTCAACAGCTCAGCTAAGCTTGTGGATATCAAAATCGCAATTATAATTAGGTTTCTGCTAAAACGCAGAGTATAACGACTGATCTTTGTGCCTATATATAGTAACTGACTATGTAGAAAGTAATGAGTTCTTTATTTTAAAACAAGTAGCTAAAAAAACTTTGGGTCTTAAATAAAGGACCCTCAAGGCCTAGCTGTTGCACTACTGATATAATGCTTATGCTGGCTGGACTGACAGTTTTCAACTTCTTAGAACTTTAATAAGTGTACAGAACTGTATAGATGCAGTTCCTGTGTTACCTATTGGTGTGATGTCACTTGATATATTGTTGAAACGAGCAGCTGTGAGTATGACCATGACAATGAAACCTCTACGCTGCCATCTTGTCGAAGAACAAAGATAACAATTAATGATAAAGCTGTGTGCAAATTAACCAGCAAGAAATCTGGTTTTACAGACTTCAACAAACTTTATGGCCCTTAAAAGGTTCTGTGGCTTAGGAATATTATGAATAAGGATAATATTATGAATAAGTTGGCAAATAGGTTACATCTTAACGTATTTATTCGAATATTTTTATTTATTTTCTAATGCTTCTACTAACATAAGGTTATGGTGTTTTTTTCATTTTTAATTATCAAAACTTCACTGTAAGGTTCTTAAACATATAACGTAAGGTTCTATTTTCGAGTCCCTTACTCAGGTTAAGTCATACCTTACGACCAGCCAATAAGGACCAAAATTAGTAAGAAGAATATAGATTTCAAAAAATCTCTTTTGTATAAATCATTTTCTGATATTTTACAATATATTCAGAAGTATCAAGTAAAATGACTCACTCGCTCTTTACGAAGCGATTGGTTTCATATGGCATTAGTTTTATATATTATGTGAATTCAATCGCAATTTCACATTATATTTATTTCTATTGACAGTGACACCATCGAATTCATTCGATTTTTTATAGTATCCTTCTGGCAATAATGATTATATGTACTTGGGTTCTGGAAGTGAATTATTCGATATGTATATATGTGTTGGGTGATTGCGATGAAAATTGTACTATATGTGCTATTAAATTTCACCCAAGATATTTTTATTTATATCGTATAGTTCTTTTTTCTAATCTCTAGGTCATCAGCACAGGCTAAAACATGTATTTAACTTTCAACAGAATATTTAAGCCTGCATATTTTTAGCAGAGCTGTTAACTGAAATTGGGAAATATTTCTCATGTTTTGTCTGTTTACTTACTAACAACTATATGAAATAAGAGATGAAGTTGATTATGCAAAAATATAAGTATAGGGTCGAAACCAGTTACTACAAGCACATTTAAACACCGTAATGCTCAAAGCCTTCTTTCGAGTAATATACAAAACTATTTTACTATAGAAAGAACCATTAAAACCGTTGCATCGTTAATGACGATCACCAGAAATCTGATCATTAACACTATCACATATATTACAATAAAAGCGTCGTTAGTTTGTTTGTACCGTCGACCGAGCTTAATGTGTTGACATGCAACAGCGTAATGAGCTTACAATTCAGTAAAATTTAAATATTCCTAAAATACATCGTGCGTATTAAAACCGGATTTGTAAACGAGCGAGATAAAAGGTAATATGTACAAACAATCAAAACAAGTTTGAGCTAATGAGACATTTTCATTTAATCAGTCAATAGTGAACAAGTAAACTTTAGTGAATCAATGATATAAAATGTTAATTACGAAAAAGTTTATGTATTCAGCAATAACATTAAATAGTGGAGTGGTTAACCAAAACTTGTGATATATACATAAACCACCAAAATACAATTATAATAGAAGAGTGCCACAGGGATTGATATGTTGTGTTCAAAATATGTTACAGTATGTTACTAGAATTTAATTTTAGATCGAATACTAATATCATGCATAATGCATACCCACAATTTCTAATTAAAT
Source organism: Tipula confusa (assembly GCA_963556175.1). Classification (NCBI taxonomy): domain Eukaryota; kingdom Metazoa; phylum Arthropoda; class Insecta; order Diptera; family Tipulidae; genus Tipula; species Tipula confusa. Next base: position 151,147,287 of record OY744477.1, read on the forward strand.
TTGTTCATTTAGAAATATGTAATATGTAAATAATATATATATATATATATATATATATATATATATATATATATATATATATATATATATATATATATAAATAATTAAAATAATCAAGGCCATTACTGGTCCTCAATATATTGACAGCCAACACCATTAATGTCAATTACAAACCTGCGTTTGTTATTGTTAAAATCAGAAAATGTCAGCTCACTCTAGAGTGTACTGATCAACCATAGTTGATGTAAATTTGTAAGCAGTAATTCACCACTATCTAAAACTTAAAAAATCATTGACCAATAAAAGATTTGACATATATACATTTATTAAATGTGCGGCATAAAATTCTGTATGTCGAAATCAGTACCTTAAAAAATATCCTTCGACTACGTGGGCTGTGATATATATGTGCTTCGATGTTGACACAAGATTTTGGTAAAACCAAACAAAATTAAATATTCAATTTTAATCTGCAACATATTTACCAATTTTTATTTTTATACATTTTTCGAAATACCATTTTTCCCCAACTCCAATTCACATACGAAATTGATTTTGTATATTTAGCTTTGGTTCATTGCAGTTATAATTTGAACTAGGTAGTAGATGTCAAAATTTAAATCTTAAAATTCCAGGAATAACATTTGTAAATTTTGGTCGAGGCAAATTTAAATTTCCAAAACAGTCATTGTTAAGCTGAAATCAAAAATACTATTTTTGGGTTTTCCAATTTTCCAAAACAAAAACGGAATTAAAATTATGTTAAAACACCCAAAAAAAAAAAAATGTTATGCCTTATTGATCGGATAATTTGAAAATATTAAATTTGTGATAAAATCAATTTGTGAATTTGTAATTTTTTTTTGTGGTAAACGAGGCAAATTTTTAAAAGTTTTGATTAATGAGTTTAAATTTTTTTTTTTTTTTAATGAATTAAAATCATTGTTAGTTCATTAGACTTAATCGGCTTTCGATGTTAATTTATATTTTAACATATTGAGACAGATTGGTTTTGTATAGCATATTACATAAAATGTATACATGATGAAATATTGGTGTGCGGTATGGTATACATAATTAATAAGACGTTAAAATATTATAATTTTTCCATTACAGAAATGTTTTGGAGTGCTGTTTAAAATTAGTTTTTAATTTTTGAGGTTATATTCCTTACTATATGCGCGGTTAACGCATCGTAAAACCTTAACATCCTTGTTTTCATAATAATATACCAAATGTTTAACGAGCATGTATTTGTTCTGTCGTTATACTCATTAAAAGACTTTGTGCCCACTTGCCATTTCAACATGCACCAAAATTGCTAGTACTACGTATGCTTTTATAGAGAGCAATTTTTTTTTTTTTTTTATTAAATAATCTTCTTTATTATTTCTTTTTTAATTACAATCTAGTCTAAGACTAATAAGCAATTTTATTCTAACTTAAATTACTACATTTTACTGAAATTTAAGGGTTCATCCATCGATGCACTCCTTAGTTTGGATATTTATTATTTGATCGCGCTTTTGTTGTGCGCTAGAAAAAGATTTATTTTAACTGATTTTACACTAACTCAAAATGCTTTACTCTTTTGAGCCTTCTAACTAAATCCATATTATCCAGTAACTGGATGGCTTCTATATTAACATGGAGAAGTAACCGTTGTTCATGACTTCTAGCAAATTTCATAATTTCCGTTTTGATGGGTTCTATGCCCAGATCTTTGTGGATGTCGCTATTTCTGACAAACCATGGTGCATTGACGATGATTCTTAGCACTTTGTTTTGGAATCGTTGGATAATATCCTTGTTGCTCTGCTTGGTACATCCCCACAGCTGTACATCATAAGTCCAAACAGGCTTCAGTATTTGCTTATAAAGCAAAAGCTTATTATGAATTGATAGATGAGAGTTTCTTCCCAGTAACCAATACATTTTATTGTATTTTAATCCCAACTCGTCTCTTTTCTTTTTTACATGAGCTTTCCATCGAAGCTTACCGTCTAATGTCATACCAAGATATTTGGCAGTGTTTGCATGTGGTATTTCTTGATTATTTAAATATACTGGTTTATGTACTAATCTCTTGTTCGTAAAGTCGACATGTACAGATTTAGTTTCATTTAGTTTTATGCGCCATTTTTTTGTCCAGTTGTGTACTTGCTCTATGGCGGTTTGTAATTTCTTTGTTGTATCTGAGTTGTTATCACCTACTGCCATGATAGCTCTGTCATCAGCGAAAGTGGCTATCATGTTGTTTTGTGGGATTGGAACATCTCGGGTGTATAGTAAATACAGAAATGGCCCAAGTACACTTCCTTGTGGAACTCCTGCTCTTATTTCCTTAAGCTCAAAATATTCATCTTCTTGCTTAAGCCTAAAATATCTTTCTGTTATATATGATTCCAGTATTATGCTGTACTGTTTAGGTAGGATTAATTTGAGTTTGTAGATTAAACCTTCGTGCCAAACCTTGTCAAAGGCCTGCGCTACTTCAAGGAATACTGCGTAACAGACTTTTTTTCTTCTAAAGTCTTTTCAATGATATTGGTTATTCTATGCACTTGATCAATAGTTGAGTGCTCACTGCGAAAACCAAATTGGTGATTCGGAATTAGGTTATTTTTTTCAATTATTAGTTTGAGTCGTTTTAATAATAACTTTTTAAAGAGTTTAGACATTATCGGCAACAACGATATAGGCCTATATGATGTTATTAGATGTGGCGGTTTTCCTGGTTTGGGAATCATTATAACTTCAGCCACTTTTTAAAGTTTTGGCACATATTTTAACCTAAATGCAGCATTTATAATATTAGTTAACTTTACCGTAGCTTTTCTCGGCAATTGAATTTATTATTTTTCCGGTAATCAGGTCAAACCCTGGTGCTTTCTTTAAGTTTAAATTGTTTTTAATTTCGTTTGCTACTTCAGTAGATGATGTAGGTGTGACCTCTTCGAGAATTTGTATTATGTTTTCATCCAATGTTTCTCGTAATTGGCATTCATGAGGTTGAAATATATTTTCAAGATGATTAGCAAATCCTTCTGCTTTTTCTTTGTTTTTCTTTGCCCATGTTCCATCAATTTTCCTGATAGGATGGTTTGGCATTATTGGCCTTTTCAGAGTTTTAGTTGCTTTCCAGAGCGAATAATCCGTATTAATATCATTCGTCAACTTACTTAAGTAGAAATTAACTGACTCATTTTCTAACTTCTGAATTTCTCTTGTTAATTGCTGATTAAGATTGTTTAGTATTTTTTTGTCTTGTGGAGCTCTAGTTTGGTGCCACTTTTTTCTGGACTTGCGTTTATCCCTAGGGAGATTTCTATGTCCAGTTGATCCATAGTTTTTAACGGAACTTACAAAAGTTTTCTTTGTTCAAGGTGTACTTTGAAACTTTTCCAGTCTATATATTTGTTGGTTAATGCTGTATTATTCCCTTTTTGTATGATATACTCGCTTAGAGTTAGGACTATTGGAGAATGATCTGAGCTCATGTCTTGGCTTTCTTCGATTTTCATAAAATTATTAGAAATAATTTTAGTTATAAAAAAATCGATCAGGTCAGGTATTTTTCCTGGGTCAGTTGGCTCTTTTGAAATGGGTTCACATCCATTTTCTTTAATGGCAATCAGTAATTCTTTTCGTTTAGTTGTATAGTTAACCCCAGTAAGTATTCTTTGCATTGAAATTTCCACCTATTATGAACCTTTTTCCCAGACGCTTGAAGAACTCTGAGTATTGTTTGTTTTTAATAGAATGTCTTGGTGGACAGTACAATCCTGCAACAACAATAGGAAAGTTGTTGGTTTTTATATAAACCACTGTGGCCTGAATTTCTTGTTTTTCATACTTTGCTTCTTCAAAATGTTGGATATGTTGGACAATTCATCTTTTTTACGTTGATGCTTATTTTATTTTGATTCATCAATTTAGTGATGAATGATTCTTCTGAAACACTCGCCTTAATTATATCTAGAATACGTGATAATTTTGAACATCATCATCTGTTTTTTATGTGTTAAATAGAGAGCACATGTCAATATTTTGATAAATCAAAAAATTTCAATTGTTTTGGAACCATTCGGTCGGATATTTACAAAATTCAAGTTGCTGGCCATTCCCCACAAACTTCTTTTCCAGAAATAAAGGATTCCGGCGCATAAGTAGTATAGTTTTCAAAAAATTTAAACATAATGTGAAGTAAGCTTAATAGATCTTTACTATGTAACTTCTTCTAAGGGTTTGTCTTTCAATATTACTTGTGAAACCTTCTATACCCTTACCTGACAACTCTTGCAAAACCTTTCCTGTGATTAGATCATATCCTGGCGCTTTTTTAGGATTTAACTCTCTCGGTATCACTGATTTTACTTTAAAGATTGAAAATTTTGAGATTGCATTCATTTGCAATGGAAATTCCAAATACACTTGAAAATGATTTTTTTCTTCTTCTGAAGTTTCTGTTGTAGTGGTTCATGGTTTCATGGTTGAAATACACTTTCGAAATGGTATACAAACACCACTTCATGATTTCTCGTCCAGCTGACCGTTACTTTTACGTATTGGCAGAATATGATGTTGTGGTTGTTTCAGCTTCTAAGTCGCCTTTTACAGTGAATAATCTATGTGTTTTCTGTTGGTGAGAGTCGGGATAAATATATTCTTGAATTGACTTTTTTTTTCATTAAGCAACAGATCTTTTAACTGTTTGACCGCCTTGTTTAACTTGCGTTTATCTTCCGTTAGTTGTGGCCATTGCTGTGTTATTTTTTTTGTCCTTAATCATTTTCTTGACAGGATGTGAACATACCACATTATTTTCTTTCTCATTTTTTATTTGTGTGAACTTCCAAGCTGCCTATCTGAAGTGGTTCCAGTCAGTTATATTGTTTCTGAGCATCGTTTGTTTCTGTATATTTACTATCTTTGTACCCATAGAGTTTAAGAAATGTGAGGAGATCTTTCTTCTAGCACTAGGCTAGTAGTCCCTGCTATAAAGCAATGACTCAAAGAATTATTATACAAATTCATCAAATTGTTCCATTTTTATTGCAGGTTTTGGTGGGCCGAAATTGTTATAGGACCTAGCCAATCTTCTATATTACTAAGGTAGTAGATGCTTCTTTTATTTTTTCTATTTCATGGCGGTTAATTATGTTTTTGATTATAACTGATGTGCCACCATGTACTGTTTCATCAGGACGGTTTGTGTCATAGATGGTGTATCTTGATATTTTTAACTTCCGCTGGTGTTATGATTTTCGGCTATTAGCAAGACGTCAATTTCTTGATCTATCAAATAATTTTTAACTTACTAACCATGATGTAACAAGCCGTTGGCATTCTAGATTATTAATTTAAAGTTTCTGAACAATGAATAATTTTGAGACAATGGTCATTAGAAGATTAAGGATAATATCCATTTTGAATATTAATTTTTCCGTCATATTTTCCATCCATTGTGTGGAGGACTGCCCTTATTACTTTTCACTCATGTCCCTTGTCACTTATGATAACTGTGTGGGAGGGGATATTAAAACGCGTCTTGTCCATGGCAACCGTGTTTTGTAGGCCTAACGTCCACTGCTAAAATCAAAATACCTTCTATAAATGCCGACAAACTGAAGTTGTACAAAGTGTTGTTCAGACCCGTTGCCATGTATGGGTGTGAGAGTTAGACTCTGTCAGATGAGTATGAGGGATGGTTAATGACATTTGGAAGAAGAATTATGTGCGTGATTTATGGCTCCAAACGCGACGATAACGAACGACACTTACCGAGTTTTATTTAACCACGAGATCAGGGATTTAAGAAGTTACTGTCGACGACGATGGCTTCTCGGGATAGAGAACGACTTATCTTCTTCGGGTTATCTAGAACAATACGAAGAACAAGCTCGAGATTGGATCCGATGGTGCCAGAATGTTGATGAGGTATGGGCCAGCAATGGCCTAAAATTCGATAAGTTATAGAGATTTTGGTCGAATTGTTGTAGTTTTCATTATAGTTGTTGTTGTCGAATTTGTCTTGCTATGTTTGAAGATTTGTTTGAAAAAGCTCAACATAGTTAGAAGTGTTTAAAAAATTAATTCAAAGTTTTATTGATTGGTACTTCAATTTAGATTGGTTTTCAAGGTTTGTTAATCTTGCTTGGACTGTAGGTTACATTAAGAATTCAAAAAAGTTAGATATTTTTGTTAAGTTCATAAAGAGTAAGTGATTAGTATATATATTATTGGTTTTTAAAAATTTCAACCTGTCGAGTTGTTGTTGTCAGAGTATTTGTTATTGTTGAAATAAACTGGATTGAAAGTTTTATTGATGATCCCTTCAAAATCGATTAATTAAGACTTATTGTTGTTGTCAAGAATCATTTTGGTAAAGTTATAGTTGGTATAAAAAAAGAAGTCCACCTTGTTCTGGATAGTATATATTGACTCTTACAAGTTGGTTTGGTAGAATAATCAATTGGTTTTGTTCCAAGACTGAATGTTTTGAGAATGCAACTTAATGGAAGACTCTTTATTGCATATAATCTTGAAATCTATTTAAAAATATGGGAGAATAATTTTATAGAGTACCTGAACTACAAATGAGTGATAAGTATTTCTGTTATCGTTCTAATAAGTTTTTATAATAAATAATTTCATAATTTTCGAAAAATAAGAAGATAAAATGAATGCTCTTGAAAAAAAAAAAACTTTATTAATTTAAAAATGTAAATGCAAATAGCATAATAGGAAAATTGAAAGTGGAAAAGTTTTTATTTTTCTCGTATTTGTCTGTATATATAGCTATGGTTGTGCCCGTACATAAGTAGATTTTTATGTTATTAGAATAATATTTAAATATGGGATTAAGTGAAGTGTTTACTTGTGTGATTGTGAATAACTTTGGAAATTCTACAATCTAAACTAGGTCGAAACGATTGTATATATCGCCGAAAATAAATCGTTTTATTTTTTGGTGTCAGGTGTGCGTTGCTATAAGATTACGAAACTGCTATGGTGATAAAACGCCAGGTGATTAATTGATTTATTATTCGTATGAATGGCAGTGGGTAAGATGATTTTTTTATTTTTAAATTATTTTTTATGTTTGTTTTTTTATTTTTATATTTTTTTTTTTAAGGGACAACATCGGATAAGACATGTGCGAAAATTATAAGACATAATCTCTCGAGAATTGTTTTTCTACTTTACAAATTGCTCTAATTAGTTTTGTTAGCAACTCGATTTATCATTTACATGTTTAATTTATTTAATGGATTAAAGTTGGGTATATTATTATTTGTTTCGCACAAACTTTCGTACGACAGAAATTTTAAACTTTTAAGATCAAAATATGATGGGGTGAAAATAAAACTTAATCTTTATTCGCATGTCTCAGTATAATGGGATTCGTTATTAATTTAATTGTTAGTCGGTTATGATGTAACTGTATAAAACAATTAATTTTTGTTAAAGTTATTTCAAAAGTTCTGTGATCGTTGTTAAAATGAGATTCCTAGTGCTTATTCTCATCGACAATCAAAATTAAAACATCGATACATTCGCAGTCGGATAGCAATACTAATTAAATTGCTTAATTAAGTTTATTAAAATATAATTATATTTATTTTTTATGACGTGTCAGTAACATGAAAATAATTTAATTTTTAAATTACATTCCTATACAACTCTTTGTAAAATGTATTAAGCTTTAATCAGTTCATTATACAGTGTAATAATTAACACATTTTTAATTGAATCTGATATTAAAATATTTCAATTATTATTTTTATCACCAACACATAATTTTTTTTTTTAAATTCAATCAAATTTAAATTTGAACCTATTCAAAATATGTCTGATGTTGGGATGGAACTATATTTATATTTGCTTTTTTTTAACATTAAAGGTTGACAGCAACTAAGTTTATCTTATTGGGTAAGTTGGTTCTTCATTACATGAAAAAAAATATCGATCTTTAATTGATTAAAAATTTAACATCCAAAACCCAATGTACTAGCGTGTGGAAATATCTTTTTTAATAATTTTTACTTCTGGGGTGCGTATAAAAGTTCCATAAAAAGTCATCTTCTTCTTGAAAATATAGATTAAGGAGCACAAACGCAAAACTTCTCCAGTAATTCAATGCAGCCAATCTTCAAGCATAAAATATCATGAACTATCAAAATATCGCAAACTATGCGTACCTCACGCATATTTGCCAAAGTTTGCAAATTCAATAACTTTAGGCAGTTTACGTTAGGACAGGCATCGCAATGCATAAATCATAAATTGTTTTTAGATCAAAATTCTCATCCATTCCGTTAAATAAAACCCAACAAAGCGTATATCCCTTACTCATTATAATGTAATCTATGTTTCATTTATCAAAAGCCTTTGAAAAATCTATGTTGATAGATAACATCAACTTGACCACGTTTTCCAATTATATTGAATATATCGCTCGAAAAGACCATCAAGTTAGTAACCGAAAGAAGAATGAAAATTCCCTTGTAGCACGCAATATCACTCCGTCAACCCGATTTGATGTATTGTTTGATAAGCTTGTATTGAACAAATAAAGTAAAGTTTCCCATAAAGATTGCTAAAATCTGTGAATGCCAAAATAATGCTTTTGGTTAACCTACATTTTACTTTTAATCTGTAACATATACAATTTATAAAAAAATTCATTAAGGAATTTGAACTGTCTACATAATGTCTTGTATTTATCGTTGTCGTGATTATCCCATGTGCTTAAATTTCTAGAAAGCTCTAGACTTACGATTAGCAATATTTTTAAGCGATGTATAAACCAGGCTCCAACATAACATATTTTCTCCACATTTATATATATATATATATATATATATATATATATATATATATATATACATATATACATATATATATATATATATATATATATATATATATATATATATATATATATATATATATATATATATATATATAATACTGTTATAGCTATAGTACCATATTAACAATACGGCTTAATTAGATTAAATCTCGAACTAGTTCTTCGTTCAAGACAACCGAAGAATATTAAAAATTGTGTCCTCGTACCTCGTACCGTCGTCCACGTCACTAATGAGACCTCTAATGAGTACTTGTTACGGGTTGATAAAGTTCTAACTAGTCAGCCCAACGAAAGTTTCAAATCAATTCGGCCACCGGTTGTGTAATGCGTTCAATTTCGAGTAACTTTCGTTATTTAAAAAATTATCTTAGTTCAAGTTAGTCTGAGGTTATACCAATTTAACATTTATGCGTTAAACAGATCCTAGAAATAGGTGAGAACCTTTTAAAGTGTCACGTATTTTCAAGAATTTTGGAACTTTTCAATTCACTTTAGTAAAATTTGTATGTGTATTCAATAAAAATGGTATTTGACATTACATTACCTTATCCTGAGTTAAAAAATGATATCTGGTTCATCATGCAGTGACTTAGTTCGTTTAATATGTGGTTAATTTTGTATGACCTTCGATGAAATAGCTACAAAAAAGTTTCATTTGTTGCTTTAACCCACAAAATAGGCCATTTGGAAAATTCACATCCATTAAATAAATTTAACAACCCTGGTAATGATCCTAGAAACAAAACATATATTTTAAAGTGTCATATTTTTTAAAAATTTTGGAAATTTTCTTTTCCTTTTTGAAGTTACACAGTCAAACATACTGCTGGTCTACAATACAAAAACTAAATCTCTGATAACAAATGCATTTAAATTCAGGACAGGATTTTTCTTTTTTAAAGTATTGACTGAAATTTTTAAATATTTTCTGGCTAAACTAGAAATCTCAAGACCTTTCATGTGGACCGAATTCTCAATCAGTCCGGCGCCGTTGTGATAAAAGAATTGTGATCAGTCAATTGCTCAGCTTAAAATAACAGTTTCATCACAAATAATCAAAAAATACTAAAATGACTTTAGGGGATTTATACTAATCTAAAAGTGGAACCATATAGTGACACTTTTTAAAGGGTGTGACATTTTTCGTCCAAACTTAAGAAAAATTAAGTTATAAGTTATCTTTAGTTCATTCTTATAGGCTATCCAGGGAGTACGTAAGAAATCCGTAAGAAGCAATGCGGAATTTGACGAATGTTACGTTTTATGACAAATCGGACATGCTAATAGTTCAATCCTTTCCGCTATTTTCGTAGCAGCACCGCCGCGTTTGGGTATTGCCAAACATTATTGTTATTGTGCGTGTACAAATTTGATATATATATATATATATATATATATATATATATATATATATATATATATATATATATATATATATATATATTTATATATAATTTTGTGTAGGAATATACAATAAATACAATTTTTTATAGATACATAGTATTTAATATTTTAAAGTTATATATATTGTAACTTAAAGTTAACAAAATTTTTGATTTTGAACTCGTAATAACAACTTATAAATCCTTAAGAATTTCAAAGTTCTGTTGCACCAGTTCAAAAATGTTCATGTAATTTTTGATCATACATTATACAACTATGAAAAATAAATCAGAGCTACAAAATAAATTTGGAGGTTGTAGGAGAAATTTTATAAATAACGAAAAACCGTCAGATTGTCAGTTAGGTCTTCCGTTTATAACGGACCTTACCATGCACTGGAAAGCAAGAACGTTTACAAGTTAAACAGTTAATCTCCAATAAAATATCTGTTTTTGTTAAGCAGCGTGGAGCTAAAAAATGTGACCAGCAGACTATAAAAATGCTTTATAATCCTTTTTATAATTCTGTCTATCAATTAACGAAGCCAAATGCGCTCGTCTGGCTGAGAAAGGCAAAAAATCGGAATTTAAACAAAGAAGCACTAACTTATATCCCACCTAAATTTATGAAATGATTGAGGAAATCAAATTAAACAAACCCTATGCTGACACGTTATAAAGTTGGCACTATCCTAAAGTAGAAATTTATAAGAAATACCGATTGATGACATAATGTTTGCACAAGACACACTTGACCGGGACACACTCCCCGGCAATATATTGCCGAAAAACTATTTAAATAATTTTTTTTACTATCATTATTGCAGAGATTATACCGAACTTGATACTAAATTTAAATTCATTTAATTGTACCTCTTTAAAAGATCAGAGGCACGGTGTCCGTTTTAAGTTTTTAACGATCATGGGAAGTAAAAAATATTTTTATTTTAATATACAACTCTTTTTTAAAGTTCCATGAAGTGGAATTTAATATCGATTTTTCTGAATATTTTTTCCGACCACTCGACAAAATAAACCTATTTTATATTTAAAGCAAATATTTTATGTTTGCAAATACTCGTATTACTGCTTAAATTGCTTAAATGACAAAGTATAGCCATCTACGAATGAGAATTGAACTAACACAAAATAAAATCATACAGCATGCCCCATTCAAAAAGTTGCCTTTGTTTGAGGTTGCGTATAAAATGATTTGACATTTCCTGTAGTGTTTTCCTTAATTTTCTCTCTGTTAACTTTGTTAACAGACAATTTATTTAAACTAAAAAGTTTCGATCAGTCCTTAAAGACTTCACTGCTCATTACCATGTGGACTCGATCTATCTATCGTAGTCTTACTTAAAGTTGTTGCTGAATGCTGAGTCGCTGGTTGATCCATTAATTGTAAAATTATGGCATCTTACTCTTGAAATGTAAAATAAAATAACGAATTAACAGAAAATTAGGATAGAATTAGAGAGCAAAAAGCAAAAAAAAATATTTTTTTATCTCGACATTACGTCATTGTCGACTTAAATGATGTTGACACATTGTTGACGCGTCAACGTCGACAATAAATGTTGACGTGTCGACGCACATCCCTGATTATGGTGATTAATATCACCGATCGTAATCGTAAGAAAAATTCCCTTTTTCTTATCTAAAGCTTCTATACAGCACTTAATTTTAATAGTTTCACATTCTATTGAGACAATATGTTGCTAATTCTACTAATCTTTCGTTTGGCATTCCTTTGAGATTATTTTTAATTTGCAAAAGCTCCGTTTTCCGGAAGCTAGCGGTAATGGAATTATCAGAAAATTTTTAGATTTTTTATGATTTTTGGAAATATCGATTCAAATTTTTTATTATGATATTTAATGTGTAGGCGTAAGATTAGTGGCAATTTCGAAAAATGTAAAATTAAAAATATTGCAATTTAACAAATAATTAAAATTTACTTAAGTCAGACTTGTATTTATCAGACTTTAACGAGGTTCATCTAAATTTAAACAATAAACAAATAAACCTATGGCTGTGTTCGCTTAATGAGTCTTTGACGTTTGTCAATTCCACTAAAGCTTCATAAAATCCTAAAATCTAAACTAATGGTTTCGACTAATGGATTTGATTTTCCCACCTAGTCCCAGTTAATAATTTGTAACTTTAAATCTTTACGTTCTATTTAAAAATTTCCCGCCTATGAACTGAAATTAAAACATTTATTGACAATTCTAAAAGAAAAGCTCAAATGATGTTTACTCAACGAATCTATTTAGATTCGTTTTAAAAAATTTTTATGATATAGCAAGTATACTTGGAGCTAAATAAAAAATTGTGTTGTTTAGTAAACATTTTTTGTGTCACGTCAAAATTTTAGCACCCATATTTTTCCTCCATCATATCTGCATCTATATGAACGCACCGACTCCCTCGGTAGTAATCTTGACGTATGCTTCTTCTAAATAAAAGATTTGACTTACATTTTCGTTGATTCGGAGTTTTTTTAAATTTATTTTACAATTAATTGTCAGTCTTTTTCCAGGTATGTTTCATGTCAAAATCAACTATTTTTTCCCCATTATTTTTGCTAATGCAACTAAGAAATTTCAATAAAATGTCCGAAACCCAGAAAACCATAATGATTAGTCTACTAAAACTTAGCGACTGATAGATGCCAAGCGGTGCAGTTAATTTTCTACACCTAATTTTCAATTTAATGCGCTATTTGTTCGTTAAGCACAATTTATTTTACATCAAACTTAAACTTTTAATTCAAATTCTTGGTGAAAGCGAATTTTATATGAAATCTCTTGATAGCAGCTCCAGGTAGCGAATAATAAAATGCACCTAATGTTTGTTTTACGTTTGTTATATAACCACTTACCTAAGTTTTTTACATGTTTGGAACCTTGCCGTTTGATTATTTATTTTTATAGATTGACATGCCTCTGAACATTACCAACAGCATCCGAAGCGTGTTTAACTGTTCTAGTAACACAGGATAGTTAATGACCTTATGATAAGATAGCATAACTTACTAAGTAAACATAGAGAAGCATTTCCTTTGTGCATTTCCAAATTTTGTTATATTTCATTATAAAGTTCATTTTCTGAAAAGATAGACATATGCTACCGAGATTCAGATAATATATATATATATATATATATATATATATATATATATATATATATATATATATATATATATATATATATATATATATATATATATTTATATTCGTGTTATGTTGGTTATGAATCATGGGCAATAATTCCCGAGAGATATGTAGTAACATCATATTAGAATTACAATGACATTCTCTTCGAAATATACCACTATATATATATATATATATATATATATATATATATATATATATATATATAAATATATATATATATATATATATATATATATAAATATATATATATATATATATATATATATATATATATATATATATATATATATATATATATATATATATATATATATATATATATATATATATATATATATATATATATATATATATATATATATATATATATATATATATATATATATATATATATATATATATATATATATATATATATATATATATATATATATATATATATATATATATATATATATATATATATATATATATATATATATATATATATATATATATATATATATACTAAAAGAGCACGAACGTCGACAAAAAGATAAGGTAAATTGTATATGAAGGCATTTATCACTTGAATACTAATTTCCATATTTCTTCCTTATCTCATGTCCTTTAAATGTAGTTTCTATATTATATATAATTTATAAATATTATTGTCTACTGTTGTTTGTTACCCGGTTTGACACAGATGACAGTCACTATTAAACAAAAAGTTTTTTTATAGTAAGATGCATAGTGTGCCAGTTCGTATATTTTAAAGACGTTAAAATTTTCTAATATCTAAAATGGAAAATCATTAGTTTACATTGCATGATGTACGCTAACAGAACGACGACAACGTTCGTGAGATGTAAAAGTTTATATATATATTGGGAAATTATCTGAAAATTAAATTTTGCACAATATATCGAATTAATATATTTAAAGAAACCGTAATCTAATATATCGTAATTCTTTGAAAATAATTAATTTTCTGGAAAAGTGTTTTGTTGATAAAAAAAATGAAAATTGTTATCGTACATGTACGGATTCGATTTGGAAATTTTTTTTTTTTCATCTAAATTATTCCGTTTATTGTGTTCCTTTTGATGTTTGGATTTCAATTTTTTTATTTTTTGTTTAGAATTTATTGTTCTTATTCTTAGATTTATAATACTGAACGAGATAACGAAAGGAACAAAGAGTTTAATAAAATAAAAAGCCTGATAAAAGGATATTGAATTTCTTTGAAACTTTTTGTTCGAAATTATTATTATCATTATCTTTAACGTAATTAAACTCGTGAATCAAGAGTTTTTAGGCTTACGTGTGATTACAACATGTAATTTAGTTTAAACCTTTAATTTACGATGTATCATTCAAAAAAATTAAAACACGTAACTGAGAAGTTTTGGTCCCCAAAATCAAAGTTGTTTTTTTTCTTTAATAAGTTTTAGTTCCAAATTTAAAATTTTTAAAATTTTTCTTCAAAAAATAGGACATTGAAATGTGTTTCTAAATATTTTGGAGAATCCCATTAATCTTCTTTATTTTATTTTTTTTATAACTGATATGGCTAGTTTGACCCGACATACATTTTCTAATAGAGTTACTGTCGATAGTATACAGTTTCTTAGTTGCCCCATTATCCGAATTAATTTTTACTATTTCAACAAATTTGAATTTGGTACCATCGAATAAAGTTCCAAAAAAGCAATAAGTGATCGTCTAAAGTATTTTAAATCCCTTATCATCCACATATGTACCTCAAAATACTATATATAAATTGTATCTGGATCAAAATAAGATATTATATATTATATGATTAGGAAAATGAACAATAAATATGTACGTAGTAATAATAATAATAATACTTTTCAATTATTTCTGTCAAAAAATAAATAATGGCATACTCACCCCGCCATGATAAAGCCACCTTAAACGAGAGTAAATGTGATAGAGATACAAATATTCGTGAATTACATTTTATGGTATGTATATGGTGTATGGAATATGCAAAATATTGAATAAGCCTGATGGGAAATTAAATAATAAAAAAAATAAAAAAATAGCACTCGAAACCATTTTCTAAATATATAAATCATATTTTTCACATCTGTGAGAAAATATACTCGTATATATCGTATGGCCTAACTAAAATACATTTGGGACTTTTAGACAAAAAAAAAAAAAGAATATTATCAAGAATATCATCAAATCCCAACCGAATTAAACTATGTATATATCAAGTGAAGTTTTTATTGATTACTTAATATTGTAATCATAATCAGATCAGAATCTTTAGCAAAGATTAACATTTTTACGTTGTAATATGATAACAAGGAATTAAATAATATGTCGCTTTTTGTTATTTGTTCTGGTTACCATACCATTTTTGTAGTTCCTTTTAACCTTCCTTTCAGTATATCGTTTTCAGGACTCATAAATATTAGTCCACTTTTATTGTGCAAATGTTAGGGCACGGTTCTTGATTGTCCAAAAAATGGATAACTCTATAGTTATTTTTATCTGACCGAACCGGCATAACAAATTTTAAACACACTGTCTGATAAGTACCTGTATTACGGTTCTGTAAAACATTTAAAAAAAATATTTCTTAGACTAGTCACTTCTCATTCTCGTTAAATTTCCGGTTATGCTTCTGGTGCAGTATCTCTGAATTATAGTTATCTCACCAAAAAAAAAATTAATCTATAAAAATTGAATTTATTCTTCGATATAAATAATCAATACTTCTATTTAAAAAGCTTTTATAACTTGTGTTGCTTTTATTACTAATCTGTAGAACTTTATAAATTTTTACATTCCCGCACTTAATTTCAGTTGGTATCAAATTTAACTGTACTTAAACCTCATTGTCAATTCTGATGTTGTCACTTTACTGTTAACATTTCCACTCAAATCTATCTTGCATCAAATTTTACTGTTCTGTTTTACACCTCTTTCACTATTGAATTGGCCTAAACGTACATCTCGAATTATAAATAAAATCTTTAAAAATCATACACTTAAAATTATAGATTTTTAAAGTATTGATACTTTTTCACAAAAAGCTTTCGTAACAAAAGGTCTCTTAATATATATATATATATATATATATATATATATATATATATATATATATATATATATATATATATATATATAAATATATATATATATATATATATATATATATATATATATATATATATATATATATAAGTAGTATATATATATATACTACTTATATATATATATATATGATATTATTTTACTCAAATTTAGTTTGTATCGATTTATCTTGAATTGTCCGATTTAAAATTATCAATTATTTTAAATGAAAGCTCCTCTTATAACTTGTATTGACATTAAGGACATTAAAAGCTTTCTTATTATGTATTACTAATATTTATGTCATATTATTCTTTTTTCAACATTTTCACTCAAATAAAATTTACAACAAATTTAAATGTACTTATACCTCACTCATTTTTGAATTGGTCTAAGTGCCAAATTTTCAACGAAATCTCATTAAAATATTTGATAGTTCTTCAGAAAACTCATAAAACTTGTATTGACGTATAAAAAGCTAAAACTGAATACTTATTACTAATATGTACCCTAAAATAACAAGAAGTGTTCAAAACTTATAATTTGAAATATCTTATACTAAGCCTTAACCTGGGTAATTATACTTATATTAGTATATGCGTATTAGTTAATTTATTGAAAAAGGGTTAGCCCTGCACTTTTAAATTATAAAAATTGAACTTTTAAACTAAATAATTTGATCTATAAAAATAGAAATAAAATTATTAAGAATAAAGTTAAGCACTTTAAATTTAAACAATTTAAGCTTTTAAACTAAATAGTCTGCTTTTTTAATTTAAATGGTCTGTTCTTTTAATTTAAATTTTTTAATTAAAAATTTTGCTAATTTAAATTAAACAAGTTCAACTTTTAAATTAAACTCATTAAAGTTAAATAATTTAAAATTTTAAATTAAATAGTCACTTTTAATTTAAATTGTTTTTTCTTTTAATTTAAACAATTTAAATTTCTACAATAAATAGTATGCACTTTTAATTTAAATGGTCTGCACTTCTAGATTAATTTTTTAACTTTTAAATTGAACAAATTTTACTTTTAAATTAAACAATTTGAACTTTTGCATTAAATAGTCTGCGCTTTTAAATTAAACAATTTGAAGTTTTTAACTAAAAATTTTAAATTAAACAAATATAATTTTTAAATTAAGTGTGTACTTACCTACATTTATGTGGTTAAATGATGTTTATAGGTGAGTTAAATCTAGTAGTAGTTCTTTTCCCATTTTAATCTCTAGGTCCCTGTGGATGTGGTCATTTTGAAAATACTAAGCAGATTTTGTAATGCTACTTTTGATTGTGTTCGTTATAAAACGCCTATATTAGATGAGCTAGTAGATCCCCATTGTTTAATTTTATATGTTGAAATGGGGATTAGGATCGCTTTATATAGAAGATCTACCTATTCAGTGGTTGGTAGATCAGCTGTGTTTAGTAAGTACAGCACTTGTAATCTCCAGTACATTTATCTTGTAATTTTTTTACCATTTTACCGGTAGAAAAATCAGGTCCTGGAGCTTTCTTAGGGTTTATACATTTTTTAATAGTGCTTTGAATAGTTTAGAACTTTAAAGGATTTAAAATAGAATCATCCTTTGTATAATCAGGCAGTATACCAATTATGCTTTGCTCGTTTGGCGTGATTTTTAAAGTGGTTAGAGAAAGTATTAGCTCTTTCAATGGCATTGCTATCCCATGGGCCATCTGGTTGTCTGGTGGGTTCAACCGAGTTGGCCTTCTTAATTTTTTTGTATGCACTCGGTATTAACTCGTTGTATATTTCTTGATCTGCTTCCTCTGATAAGGCTCGTTATAAATCTTTGAAAGCTTTATTTAGTTTTCATCTGAGTAGAGTGATTTCTGGTGCTGCCATAGTCGGTGTATTTTCTGCTTTTCATGAAATAACTGCTGAATGTTAAATTTTCGGAGCTATATTACCATTTATTTGCGTTAAATTTTCTGTTGCCACTTCAATATCTTCTGGTGTGAAGAATGTTAATCAAACACGAGAACAACAATTACGAGACCATTCTAATTGCTTGATTGTGATCTCTATTATATTTATTTCGTTCATAGTGCTTTATTCTTTTTTTGAAGATGATAAATAATTCTTCTTTATTCTTCTTTTGATGATACCATCCGGATGTTCGGTATCATAAAGTGAATAGCCATTAATTTTAAAATATGTGTTTTGTCGTGAAGTGTGATATAGAAATGAGCATGAAATCAATATTTTGATCGTTGAGGAAAGTATGTATCTCAGCGTTGTGTTGTGAAAGGCCATTTGCTTTTTATACAGCTACTTTTAAAAGAATAATTTTTTTTTGATAATAATTTGCATAAATTAAACGCGCATCCCGAATTTTAAATGAAATCTGTTTGTTGATACTTCTTGAAAATATCTCAAATTTTTAGTCATATCTAAGAATATAAAAAGCTCTCAAAATACTTCTAAAATCACTTTTAACACTTGAGTTAAATCAAAGGGTATAAAAAGCTCTCTCAATGCAAATTATTAATATGTATGTCTTATTAATGTTGATAATTTCAATCAAATTAAATTAGCGTAAAATATAACTTCACTATATCTTAGTCCTTTGTTCTTTAGTCCTTATAGGCCTAAGTGCCATTTTTGAAAGAAAATACCTAAAAATGAAATTCACAGCCCAATTTTATTTTCCCAAAACTTGTCTTGATATCTAAAAAGATAAAAAAAATATTTATAAAAAGCTCTCAACACTTAGTTAATATCAAAGTATATAAAAAGATCTCAATACTTATTACTAATATGTGAGTCTTATTAATGTTGATAATTTCACTAAAACTAAATTTGCATCAAATTTAACTGCGGTATATCTTAGTTCCTGTTGAATTGGCATATAAGTACAAATTTCATAGAAAACCTCTAAAAATTAAATTCATAGTCCAATTAAAATATATAGTTATTAAAATAGTTAGGAAAGCTTAACATTTCGTGTACAATTTAAATTTGTCCAAATTTGACTGAGAAATGGAACATAGGACCTGAATCTTAGCTTTTGTTACTACATACAATATATGTTCAATTTTAAGAGACTTAGTTATGATCTATACTTGCAAAAAGTGCAAACAGTGATTAACAATTAAGAATCCATGATTGAAATAGTTACAAAACGAATATAGAAGCCGACAAATAATAACTTAAGAATCATAATTAGATTCAAATCTTCACCTGACATTTTTTTCATTTTTTTCACCTGCCATCTCTCCAGTAGTTCAAGTGTTGTTACCCATAAATACTTACAACCCATAAATATGCATGCAGTCCTTTTATTTTATTTTCATTATTAATTTTAATTTCTTTAATATTCTTGGACTATATATACCATCTCCACTTGATGTACACCCAAGATGAAAATAATTTTAACCATTGAATCCATTATCGTTCGTTATACATATTATGCTCATGAATAATAATATAAACATTTTTATCCTTACAGCTACATTCTGCTATACACAACTTCATAAACACACAATGTACAGATGTAGAGTGTAGTGTAGTATTCCCATTTGTAGTGTAAATTTTTTTTAAAAATTATTTAAACAAAAGCAAAATAGTTTTATAATTAAATGTGTATTTAAAAATATATGATAATAAATTTTAATGTATATGACTGTATGTATGTACCAAAATGATAATTAATCTCAAATGGAAAATCAGTTTTGAATTATAGTAAAATTTAAAATAAAAAATTTTTTTTATTGGAATGCTAATTTGAACTTTCTGTGCAATTTGTGTATTGATTTGATTGATTGTATAACGCGGCATAACGACCAGATATAATCAAAAATTTTTGGTTGACTTGGAATTTGACTTGCATCCTTTCTACGCATTACAGGATCTCTAGAAACCTAAAACAGCAAATGCAAATACTGTATAATTATATCATCTCTCTTGACTTGATCGTATACACCCAACTTGTTCCTGTAAGGTACACAAATGCACAAATCTGTAATATTTTATATCTTAAAAGATTTTATTAAAACATAAAATAATCTTTTTTGCTGGATATAAGCTTGCAAATAAATCTACTTGTCAAACAGAATAAACTATTTTTGCATCTCTATACCATTCAAACATTTTTTGTTATGTTTGCAAGTGTTTTCCCAATTCGAAATGGCAGTTTGACATTTAGCGTAGGTTAAATTATGTCATCTTTACATCTTAATGCATCATGAAAACTAATATCGTATTACCTCATAGATTTCGACTTGAACAATTGAAGTTTTTTCAAAATATCTGATAAGTACAGAGTTTTTGGCAATAAGAGGAAGTCGTCTACTTATAATTGACCTGATTATGTCTCATTTTACTAAGAGGTCAATCAAATAGTATATACATTATTTAATAAGTTTATACCTGTTCGTAAAGAAGGCAAACCTTCCATAGAAAATCATTAGTTACCACAATTTCCATTATATTCACGTCCAACAATTTTGTAAGCAGTGTTAAACTTAAAAGATTAAAAGTTAGATTCGTTAGTCTTGCAAGAGTGACTTTTAGTATCTTTTATAGTATATTTTAATTCTGGGTATACTCCGTCGATACTACAAGGTCCAGAACTTTTTTAGCATCTTAACTTAGTATTTTAAAGAATAACATTTTAAATAACAGCTGCCAATGTCAACATGTTATCTGTTAACCTGACTTATAGAGAACATCGAAATTAACTTGATGTATGTTTGGATTCTACGCTAGGATACATTTTATTTTAATGGATTGTGTCACCAGTCGTTTAGTGATGGTTAAAGTGTTTCCTATAAATACATTGCTGAGTTTAGAGGCTAACCGCTTACAAAACACATTTTTGTCAACTTCTGGTTTTCTGAAGTAACAATATTCTCCTTCAGAGCTTTTGTTTTCCTTAGCAATATGGTTATGATTATTATATATCACTCTGCGTGATGTCAAGTTTGATAGTCTTCTTTGAGCAAAGCTCAACTAATCGTTCTACTAATATCACAGGTATCAAGCCAAAGAATTTTATGTCATGTCATACAGTTACTGTCTGCAAATTAGAAATTCATTGGAATTATAGATCCAAAAACCATAAAATTGATTGGATCCATTTATGGATGAATCGAGTTTAAAATATTAATGCAAGTTTTTGTCATTGAGATTACTGAATAAATATGATTGGACTGAAATATGAATTGATAAATCAACAAATTTCAATATCTACAATAAGCTCGCATTTCCGTATTATCTGTATTATTTAGTGTGAGATGGATGTATCAACTGATGGTAAAAAGTCATTAAAGCACATAACAAAGTGCAATACTATGTGAAAAAACAGAATAGTTTAATTCTTAACATTTGTTAAAATCACCATGTCAATCACTGACCGTGAAAATCGAGGGATCAATTGTATAATGCAAATAAAATAATAATAAAAATTTAACCTTGAGTACAATTCAAAAACTCGTTTGTTTCAACGGTAATAATTTTGTATTTTTCATGCAACAGAGCAGTGCTCGTGTGTTAGTTAAAATAGTTAGTTCAATTGTGTTCTTCTCCTCAGTGTAATGCGTTTTAAATTTGTGGAATAAATTAAATTTAATAAATTAAATTAATTAATATAAATATTTTACATAAATGTACAATATACCTATATGTGACATAAATAAAATTAATGTTTATGTATTATTTTAATTGATTTGCGGAATATCCTACAAAAATATAAAACATTTGTAGAGCGCTGCCATTTTATTAAGTTTATTGCGTTGTATAAATGTATGTCAAGCTTACACAGATACAATATTTCTAATGAACGTATTTCTAATGTAAAGAAATAATTATAATTTTAAAAGTGATCTAGTGAAAATTTTTAAAGAAAACATATTTATCATTTACCGTATAAATCGAGAGATTAAAAATAAATTAAATAAGCTTGATTAGTGATTATCATATAAAAAAAAGTTCTTTGTGCGTGTTTATGTGTGTAACTTTATTGTGTTCTATGACTTTATGTCGTGGTGTAAAAAAGATACATTTCCAATGTAGTAGTGAATGTAAAGGAATAATTAGATTTTTAGAAGTGATCTAGTAAAAATCTTAAGTTTTAATAAAACCATGTCAATCCGTGAATCGAGGAATCCCAAACCTGCGTTTTGTATAAATAAATGAAACAAATTTTAACCTTGAAAAAAATCTGCAACAAATAAAATTTTGTATTTTTCGTGGTAACAGAATATTACTCGTGTGTTGGTTAGTTCGAATATCGGTTCTTTCGACGGTGCAACACATTTAGGAAAAAATTGCCGTACTTCGTAAGTGGTAAACGGAAAACATTTTATTTTTGTAAATTTACAAAGTTTTTCGGAATGTAAAGCTTTTGGAACTTTTTCTAGTGTTAATTTTTAAGTTTAAACTTTTAAAGTGAATATTTTATTTAATTGTGTTGGACTTTGTAATCAAAAATAATCGTGTGAAATTCGGTAAGTTTATAGTCTACCCAAAGTTTTTTTAAAATATTGTACAGTGTTATAAATTTATGTCCACATTTTATATAACGCTATATTTTATTAGGATTTTCTCAAATTATCGACATGGAATGCCGATATATTTACAGTTCTTAAAATTTTTCTATTATTACATACATAGCAAACATATGACCAGTAATCCGAATTTTATGATTTTGAAGATATTGTCATTAATATAAAGACCGAGTGTATAGGGATCATTATGCTCTGCAATATTCTGTGTTTAAAACATCTTCGTGTTGCAATATTTTACAGGGTTAATGACAATCTATCGTTAACAAATATTGATATTAAAATTGATCCTTGTTATGGTGGCTGTTGCGTTAAAAATTCGCTTTTCTCAGAATTGGTGATCAACATAAGATTTTTACTACTAGACAAGGGAGATATATATACCAACCTACTATTTTATCTAATTTAATAACCCCATTATATTTTTTTACACAATACACAAAACGTATCATCAATCATCTTCTATCAGCAACTCTCAATCCAATATACTCCTACCCTGACAACAGCTTACTTTCCACCCCTTATTGTTTACCTTCTTCTTTATCGCGAAACGATATTCTTGCAGAAAGAATGGCTATAAAGAATCGCCTTACGCGAGATCTTAATTTCATTCTTGAATGCGGGGTGAAGCCAACAGGATTGAATTTAATCCCAACAAATTTCTATCCTGTGTTTTTTTGGTTGAACTTATGAGTATCCGCCGTCTTTTCTCACTAGTGAATCCAGCTTGGCTACGTCTGACACATTTGTAATTCTCGGCTTAACTATATCAAAGAGAATATCTTTGGCTGAACAAATAAAAAAGCAGCAATTGGTGCAGCCACATGCATTGGGTTTTTACGACGATGTAAGTTTTACTTTAATCCATCTGAAACAATTACAATATACAAGACCTACATAAGACCCAGGTTGGAACATAATTCCCATATTTGGGCTGGAGCCCCGAAAACTCATCTGACTGCACTCGACCGGGTCAAAAATCGAGTATCTCGAATGATTGCTAGAACATTCATATTAGGGATATACATTTATCCTAAATGCTATATCGAGATTTATAAAATGCCAAAACTTCTCCGCTAACCTTAAGAATCGCTCATAAACCTGCTCCTTCGTTGGAGTAAGCCACCGATCACATATTCTGTAACACTGGAAACAGTGTGGTCGAAGTGACAGGAACCAATTTTAGCAATTCAAAAGGCTAACCAAAAAACAACTTATAAGTAACCATATCAAATGCTTTAGTCACAGCCATAAAAAGCCCAGCCACTCTCTGATTTGCATTCAAGTTTGAATAAATTGGTTAAAATGACTCAAGATAGCATCTTCGGTATTCAGCTTGCGGGTTCAAAACCAAACTGTGATTCACTAATGAAACTATAGTTTTATGCAAATGATACATAAAGTGTATGATAATCAAGTGGGTTGTGTTAAAGACACAATACTTTCAACTTTAATTGCCGAATATATTCATCGATATAAAAATATAAAATATAAAATATTGTAATATAAAATTGCAATTTAAAAATAATAAGAAGAAAATATTTTTATCAAACAAACAAATGATCAAATAGACAAAATTTTTTTTATCCAATGAGCCGCAAAGTTCATAAGGTTAAGAAATATTTAAGAAATATTAAAGGTTTAATTAACTCATCTAGCATAGGGAATGCCCATTTCAGAGAGTCCTTTAAATATTGGTCCCTTACAAAGCCCAAGACAGTGGAGAGATTTATTGGGATAATTGTTTGACTTTCGTCTTTCGTCGATGAAATAGCTTAAATTTCTGCTTCGATGCATCGCCATTTAATAGTTCACCTGCTATATTATCAATCCCATAGAGACTTTGTTGTTCTTAAATATCTGTATGGCACATTTAAATTTTGCTCCGATGGTGGCAGGGTTTTGATAGTTTTGCTATGGATACCATTGACTTAGCTGTTGGTTATTTGTTGTCAGAACTTTTCTATAGAAGAATCCTCTTTTGACAGTCTCGAAAAGCTCTTTTGTGTTTTTTCTTCGTAGATACCTGGCAGTTTTCTTTACTTGTGGTACCGTCTACATATATCTTTTGAATGTCCTTTATATTTTAATGAACAGTTGTAGGTATTTCTTCCACGTGCAATCGCGTATTTTCATCGGAAAATATTGGGATGAAACCTTTACTACTAGAATTTAACGCTTGACATTTAATGTAAATGTTATACATTAAATGTCAAGCGTATTGTAAAATTTATCAAACGGAATGATGATCTCTAATAGATTTTAATAATTCAATAATTCCGTCAATCCCAGTCAATTTCTGGTTTTTAATTTTATTCCTTGATCTTTGTAACTTTCATTGTTTGCGCATTATCCATTGCAAAATAATTTTTAGGACTTTATTTGCTGGTTAAATTTTTTTTAAATATGACCAGATAATGTCGGCAGATAGTTTAAAGCAGGTATATTTATTCTCAGTTAAGCGGATCATTAGCGTAAATGGAGGTTAATCCTGGAACCCATGTCAAATTATTATAAAAGAATTATTCTAATTAAACATTTGTTTATACCATTTAAACCACTTCACCATGTCAATCACTGACCGTGAAAATCGAGGGATCAATTGTATAATGCAAATAAAATAAAAATAAAAATTTAACCTTGAGTACAATTCAAAAACTCGTTGTTTCAACGGTAATAATTTTGTATTTTTCGTGCAACAGAGCAGTGCTCGTGTGTTAGTTAAAATAGTTCAATTGTGTTCTTCTCCTCAGTGTAATGCGTTTTAAATTCGTGGAATAAATTAAATTTATTAAATTAAATTAATTAATATAAATATTTTACATAAATGTACAATATACCTATATGTGACATAAATAAAATTAATGTTTATGTATTATTTTAATTGATTTGCGGAATATCCTACAAAAATATAAAACATTTGTAGAGCGCTGCCATTTTATTAAGTTTATTGCGTTGTATAAATTTATGTCAAGCTTACACAGATACAATATTTCTAATGAACGTGGATGTAAAGAAATAATTATAATTTTAAAAGTGATCTAGTGAAAATTTTTAAAGAAAACATATTTATCATTTACCGTATAAATCGAGAGATTAAAAATAAATTAAATAAGCTTGATTAGTGATTATCATATAAAAAAAAGTTCTTTGTGCGTGTTTATGTGTGTAACTTTATTGTGTTCTATGACTTTATGTCGTGGTGTAAAAAAGATATATTCCCAATGTAGTAGTGAATGTAAAGGAATAATTAGACTTTTAGAAGTGTTCTAGTAAAAATCTTAAGTTTTAATAAAACCATGTCAATCCGTGAATCGAGGAATCCCATACCTGCGTTTTGTATAAATAAATGAAACAAATTTTAACCTTGAAAAAAATCTGCAACAAATAAAATTTTGTATTTTTCGTGGTAACATAATATTACTCGTGTGTTGGTTAGTTCGAATGTCGGTTCTTTCGTCGCTGCAACACATTTAGGAAAAAATCGCCGTACTTCGTAAGTGGTAAACGGAAAACATTTTATTTTTGTAAATTTACAAAGTTTTTGGAACTTTTTCTAGTGTAAATCTTAATTTTTAAGTTTAAACTTTTAAAGTGAATATTTTATTTAATTGTGTTGGACTTTGTAATCAAAAATAATCGTGTGAAATTCGGTAAGTTTATAGTCTACCCAAAGTTTTTTTAAAATATTTTACAGTGTTATAAATTTATGTCCACATTTTATATAACGCTATATTTTATTAGAATTTTCTCAAATTATCGACATGGAATGCCGATATATTTACAGTTTTCAAAATTATTCTATTATTACATACATAGCAAACAGATGACCAGTAATCCGAATTTTATGATTTTGAAGATATTGTCATTAATATAAAGACCGAGTGTATAGGGATCATTATGCTCTGCAATATTATGTGGTTAAAACATCTTCGTGTTGCAATATTTTACAGGGTTAATGACAATCTATCGTTAACAAATATTGATATTAAAATTGATCATTGTTATGGTGGCTGTTGCGTTAAAAATTCGCTTTTCTCAGAATTGGTGATCAACATAAGATTTTTACTACTAGACAAGGGAGATATATATACCAACCTACTATTTTATCTAATTGAATAACCCCATTATACTTTTTTACACAATACACAAAACGTATCATTAATCATCTTCTATCAGCAACTCTCAATATAATATACTCCTACCCTGACGACAGCTCACTTTCCACCCCTTATTGTTTACCTTCTTCTTTATCGCGAAACGATATTCTCGCAGAAAGAATGGCTATAAAGGATCGCCTTACGCGAGATCTTAATTTCATTCTTGAATGCGGGGTAAAGCCAACAGGATTGAATTTAATCCCAACAAATTTCTATCCTGTGTTTTTTTTGGTTGAACTTATGAGTATCCGCCGTCTTTACTCACTGGTGAATCCAGCTTGGCTACGTCTGACACATTTGTAATTCTCGGCTTAACTATATCAAAGAGAATATCTTTGGCTGAACAAATAAATAAAGCAGCAATTGGTGCAGCCAGATGCATTGGGTTTTTACGACGATGTAAGTTTTACTTTAATCCATCTGAAACAATTACAATATACAAGACCTACATAAGACCCAGGTTTGAACATAATTCCCATATTTGGGCTGGAGCCCCGAAAACTCATCTGACTGCACTCGACCGGGTCAAAAATCGAGTATCTCGAATGATTGCTAGAACATTCATATTAGGGATATACATTTATCCTAAATGCTATATCGAGATTTATAAAATGCCAAAACTTCTCCGCTAACCTTAAGAATCGCTCATAAACCTGCTCCTTCGTTGGAGTAAGCCACCGATCACATATTCTGTAACACTGGAAACAGTGTGGTCGAAGTGACAGGAACCAATTTTAGCAATTCAAAAGGCTAACCAAAAAACAACTTATAAGTAACCATATCAAATGCTTTAGTCACAGCCATAAAAAGCCCAGCCACTCTCTGATTTGCATTCAAGTTTGAATAAATTGGTTAAAATGACTCAAGATAGCATCTTCGGTATTCAGCTTGCGGGTTCAAAACCAAACTGTGATTCACTAATGAAACTATAGTTTTATGCAAATGATACATAAAGTGTATGATAATCAAGTGGGTTGTGTTAAAGACACAATACTTTCAACTTTAATTGCCGAATATATTCATCGATATAAAAATATAAAATATAAAATATTGTAATATAAAATTGCAATTTAAAAATAATAAGAAGAAAATATTTTTATCAAACAAACAAATGATCAAATAGACAAAATTTTTTTTATCCAATGAGCCGCAAAGTTCATAAGGTTAAGAAATATTTAAGAAATATTAAAGGTTTAATTAACTCATCTAGCATAGGGAATGCCCATTTCAGAGAGTCCTTTAAATATTGGTCCCTTACAAAGCCCAAGACAGTGGAGAGATTTATTGGGATAATTGTTTGACTTTCGTCTTTCGTCGATGAAATAGCTTAAATTTCTGCTTCGATGCATCGCCATTTAATAGTTCACCTGCTATATTATCAATCCCATAGAGACTTTGTTGTTCTTAAATATCTGTATGGCACATTTAAATTTTGCTCCGATGGTGGCAGGGTTTTGATAGTTTTGCTATAGATACCATTGACTTAGCTGTTGGTTATTTGTTGTCAGAACTTTTCTATAGAAGAATCCTCTTTTGACAGTCTCGAAAAGCTCTTTTGTGTTTTTTCTTCGTAGATACCTGGCAGTTTTCTTTACTTGTGGTACCGTCTACATATATCTTTTGAATGTCCTTTATATTTTAATGAACAGTTGTAGGTATTTCTTCCACGTGCAATCGCGTATTTTCATCGGAAAATATTGGGATGAAACCTTTACTACTAGAATTTAACGCTTGACATTTAATGTAAATGTTATACATTAAATGTCAAGCGTATTGTAAAATTTATCAAACGGAATGATGATCTCTAATAGATTTTAATAATTCAATAATTCCGTCAATCCCAGTCAATTTCTGGTTTTTAATTTTATTCCTTGATCTTTGTAACTTTCATTGTTTGCGCATTATCCATTGCAAAATAATTTTTAGGACTTTATTTGCTGGTTAAATTTTTTTTAAATATGACCAGATATTGTCGGCAGATAGTTTAAAGCAGGTATATTTATTCTCAGTTAAGCGGATCATTAGCGTAAATGGAGGTTAATCCTGGAACCCATGTCAAATTATTATAAAAGAATTATTCTAATTAAACATTTGTTTATACCATTTAAACCACTTCACCATGTCAATCACTGACCGTGAAAATCGAGGGATCAATTGTATAATGAAAATAAAATAAAAATAAAAATTTAACCTTGAGTACAATTCAAAAACTCGTTGTTTCAACGGTAATAATTTTGTATTTTTCGTGCAACAGAGCAGTGCTCGTGTGTTAGTTAAAATAGTTCAATTGTGTTCTTCTCCTCAGTGTAATGCGTTTTAAATTTGTGGAATAAATTAAATTTATTAAATTAAATTAATTAATATAAATATTTTACATAAATGTACAATATACCTATATGTGACATAAATAAAATTAATGTTTATGTATTATTTTAATTGATTTGCGGAATATCCTACAAAAATATAAAACATTTGTAGAGCGCTGCCATTTTATTAAGTTTATTGCGTTGTATAAATTTATGTCAAGCTTACACAGATACAATATTTCTAATGAACGTGGATGTAAAGAAATAATTATAATTTTAAAAGTGATCTAGTGAAAATTTTTAAAGAAAACATATTTATCATTTACCGTATAAATCGAGAGATTAAAAATAAATTAAATAAGCTTGATTAGTGATTATCATATAAAAAAAAGTTCTTTGTGCGTGTTTATGTGTGTAACTTTATTGTGTTCTATGACTTTATGTCGTGGTGTAAAAAAGATATATTCCCAATGTAGTAGTGAATGTAAAGGAATAATTAGACTTTTAGAAGTGTTCTAGTAAAAATCTTAAGTTTTAATAAAACCATGTCAATCCGTGAATCGAGGAATCCCATACCTGCGTTTTGTATAAATAAATGAAACAAATTTTAACCTTGAAAAAAATCTGCAACAAATAAAATTTTGTATTTTTCGTGGTAACAAAATATTACTCGTGTGTTGGTTAGTTCGAATGTCGATTCTTTCGTCGCTGCAACACATTTAGGAAAAAATTGCCGTACTTCGTAAGTGGTAAACGGAAAACATTTTATTTTTGTAAATTTACAAAGTTTTTCGGAATGTAAAGCTTTTGGAACTTTTTCTAGTGTAAATCTTAATTTTTAAGTTTAAACTTTTAAAGTGAATATTTTATTTAATTGTGTTGGACTTTGTAATCAAAAATAAACGTGTGAAATTCGGTAAGTTTATAGTCTACCCAAAGTTTTTTTTAAATATTTTACAGTGTTATAAATTTATGTCCACATTTTATAAAACGCTAAATTTTATTAGGGTTTTTTCAAATTATCGACATGGAATGCCGATATATTTACAGTTCTTAAAATTTTTCTATTATTACATACATAGCAAATAGATGACCAGTAATCCGAACTTTATGATTTTGAAGATATTGTCATTAATATAAAGACCGAGTGTATTGGGATCATTATGCTCTGCAATATTCTGTGGTTAAAACATCTTTGTGTTGCAATATTTTACAGGGTTAATGACAATCTATCGTTAACTAATATTGATATTAAAATTGATCCTTGTAATGGTGGCTGTTGCGTTAAAAATTCGCTTTTCTCAGAATTGGTGATCAACATAAGATTTTTACTACTAGACAAGGGAGGTACATATACCAACCTACTATTTTATCTAATTTAATAACCCCATTATACTTTTTTACACAATACACAAAACGTATCATTAATCATCTTCTATCAGCAACTCTCAATCCAATATACACCTACCCTGACGACAGCTCACTTTCCACCCTTTATTGTTTACCTTCTTCTTTATCGCGAAATGATATTCTCGCAGAAAGAATGGCTATAAAGGATCGCCTTACGCGAGATCTTAATTTCATTCTTGAATGCGGGGTAAAGCCAACAGGATTGAATTTAATCCCAACAAATTTCTATCCTGTGTTTTTTTTGGTTGAACTTATGAGTATCCGCCGTCTTTTCTCACTGGTGAATCCAGCTTGGCTACGTCTGACATATTTGTAATTCTCGGCTTAACTATACATCAAAGAGAATATCTTGGGCTGAACAAATAAATAAAGCAGTCAGTTGCCTTGAGTTTTTACGACGATGTAAGTTTTAATTTTAAATATACAAGACCTACATAAGACCCAGGTTGGAGTATAATTGCCATATTTGGGCTGGAACACCGAAAACTCATCTGACTGCACTCGATCGGGTCCAAAACCGAGTATCTCGAATGACTGCTAGTACATTCATATTAGTGACATACATTTATCCTAAATTCTATAATGAGATTTATAAAATGCCAAAACTTCTCCGCTAACCTTGAGGAACGTTCATAAAACTGCTCCTTCATTGGAGTAAGCCACAAATCACATATTCTGTAACACTGGAAACAGTTTGTGGACGAAGTGACAGGTAAAATTTTAACAATTCAAAAGGCTAACCAAAAAACCTAAAACAACTTATAAATAACTATATCAAATGCTTTAGTCACGGCCATAAAAAGCTCAGCCACTTTCTGATTTGCATTCAAATTTGAGTAAATTGGTTAAAATAACTCAAGAAAGCATCTTCGGTAATCAGCTTGGATTGGAAACCTTACTGTGATTCACTAATGAAACTAAAGTTTTGTGCAAAGGACACATTAAGTGCATGATGATCAAGTAGGTTGTGCTAAAGACACAATACTTTCAACTTTAATTGCCGAATATGGGGTCATCGATATAAAAATAAAAAATATAAAATATTGTAATATAAAATTGCAATTTAAAAATAATAAGAAGAAAATATTTTTATCAAACAAACAAATGATCAAATAGTCAAAATTTTTTTTATCCAATGAGCCGCAAAGTTCATAAGGTTAAGAAATATTGAAGGTTCAATTAACTCATCTAGCAGAGGGGATGCCCATTTCAGAGAGTCCTTTAAAGATTGGTCCCTTACAATGCCCAAGAATAGTGGAGAGATTCATTGGGAAAATTGTTTGATTGTTTCGTCTATCGTCGATATTATCAATTCCATAGAGACTTTGTTGTTCTTGAGTATCTGTATGACACTTTTAAATTTTCTCCGATAGTAGCAGGGTCTTGATAGTTTTGCTATGGATACCATTGACTTAGCTGTTGGTTGTTTGTTGTTAGGATTTTTGTATATAGAAGAATCTTCTACTGACAGTCTTGAAAAGTTCTTTTGTGTTTTTTCTTCGTAGATACCTGACAGTATTCTTTACTTGTGGTATCGTCTACATATATCTTTTGAATGTCCTTTGTATTTTAATGAACAGTTATAGGTATTTCTTCCACGTACCATCGCGTCGGTTGGGATTAAACCTTTACTACTAGAATTTATAACATCTATATTAAATGTCAAGCGTATTGTAAAATGTATTAAACGGCATTATGATCTTTATTAGCTTTTAATAATTCAATAATTCCGTCAAAGCCAGTCAATTTCTGGTTTTTGATTTTATTCCTTGATCTTTGTAACTTTCATTGTTTGCGCATTATCCATTGCAAAATAATGTTTAGGGCTTTATTTGCTGGTTAATTTTTTTTTGAATTTGACCTGATATTTGCATAGATAGTTTAAATCACGCATATTTATCTTGAGTCAAGCGGATTATTAGCGTAAATGATGGTTGAACCCGGAACTCGTGTCAAATTATTATAAAAGAATTATTCTAAATAAACATTTGTTTATACCATTTCAGCCACTTTAGTAATTTCAGTCTGTTAAAAAGCACACATGATAAATTAACAGTAAAAAAACATTATCGACACACCCTATTTAACAACCTAATTACTATATATAAAATTCAAATGCATTTTATATCATTGCGTGAGATACTTTTTATTTTCTTCTCATTCACGAGAAAAGAGAGCTTTTTCATATACTATCACATAGTGCTTTTTCAATGAAAACATTATTTCTGTACATGGGGAAATTTTTTTTTGTATATATTATTTCTGCAGCATGAAATGAAAACAGAACAGTAAAAACAATAAAGCAGAAAACAAAAAAAATATCCTTCATCTCTTCGGGTCCTTTTATATATTCCAAAACAAATACAATAACACAAAAACGAAAAACCAGAAAATCTAACAAAACTCAACATTATTAGATCAGTGAGCTTTTGGTTCTGATACAGTTAAGACATAAAATAAAAAAAATAAAATAAAAAATCGTCTTCAGATTTTTTTTTTTTGAATACCATCATAAAAGTGTGAAAAGTTTTTAAAGTGTTTTCAACTTACAGAGATTTTTCCGATTTTATTATTTTTTTGCTTGGTGTTTGTATAAATCTCTCTACATCTAAATATATATATATATGTATATATACGAGACATATTGTGTTGTTAGTGTTTTGTATTTTTAGTTTAGTTGTGCGATGAAAGTTGATTCTATATGTCAAGAAGAAAAAAACATAACAAAAGGATTTTATATCTGTGCTTTAAAAAAGGACTAAGGATATGATTTTTTAATTTTATCCTGAATATTATATTTGATTATTGTAACTTAACACAAATCTTAATAATAATAAAAAAACAGTAACAACAACTTTAAGTTAAGTGAAATTATATCTAAAACTAGTGGGAGTGAAAAATTGTTTTCATTTTGAGTGAAAAATTTATTATTATTATTATGTTTATCGCAATGTTTTGTCATGTTTATTGTGGTAATTATATTAAAGTGTAGTCCTGTGTGTACTAATAACATTATTTAATTTCGTCAATTATACGTATATATTATAGGAAAAGGTGTGTACTGGAAAAATAAACTTTTTGCTATATATTTTAACTATTATGTAAGACAGAAATTTACATTGAATTTTTTTTAGATTTTTGTTGTATTCTGGTCTTTAAATTATATCGTATTTTGTTATAAAGATGATGATTACGTAACTCTGTGCTTTTTCTATTATCATTAATAATCGTATAGTGGTTTCAATCTTTGAACAAAATTTAACTAAGGAGTACAAAATTGAAGCAACAAAAATTTATTATACATATTGTGATAGGATATATAACGCCCATTAAAGATTCAATTTTGCTTCTTTTGTAATTTTGTATAATCTTTACTTTTATTTTGTTTTTAAAATAAGGATGTTCGGTAGAAGGGTGCTTTGTTAACACAAAATAATGTTTGATGCGATTAGAGTGATATTTTCTTTTTGTTTGTGTATATATTGTTGTTTTTATGTTCGACGTATGCTAATGGTTGTGTTGACAATTTCCATATATTTTTTTGGTGAGTGTTGGTGAGTGCTATGGAAAATGTTGTCCAATTGAAAAAAATTAATGTTTAGACGAAAAATAAATTTATTTTATAATACAATTTTTTGTAATTTAAAAATTTAAAAAGTTAGTTTTTAGAAAATTGTGACATAGATTTGGGTTAACTCATGTGCTGAATTGTAAACAACTTAATTCATCTAATTCTCAATTTTATTCTATTAATTTAACCCAATAATGTGCCACTAAATTATATGTATCTCAAATTTGAATACAAGTTAAACGAATTAAAAGTAAGTAATTCATCATATTCAATAGCAATCATCGATCAATAAAAATTATTGTTATTAATTTGACGTTTATCAATTTTTAAATGTTGTATCAGATGAAATAGACACAAAATCGGTTTTTCAAACATGCATAAACAGTGGTTTACTCCTCTATAGTTACATGTAGTATTATTATTATAATTACATATATTATAAATGTAAATTACATCTAAAAATATCGTATTTGATTCTTTATTTGAATTATGATTTGATAGTTTTACAAACCCAAGTAAGTTTTTAAGTAATTCC
Organism: Tipula confusa; assembly: GCA_963556175.1. Classification (NCBI taxonomy): domain Eukaryota; kingdom Metazoa; phylum Arthropoda; class Insecta; order Diptera; family Tipulidae; genus Tipula; species Tipula confusa. The sequence continues at coordinate 151,182,334 of OY744477.1, forward strand.
ATTAAAACATTTTAACTATGTGTCTCTCTAAAGTTTTTAATGGGTAAACTTTTGTCCCATTTTTACGAACTCTGGTTTTAAAAACGTAATAATGGTTTTTATATGCATTTGAGAGTGCCAACGCCTTTCAATGGGCAACGTACTAAACCTCGTGCCAATGCAATGGATTATCTTACAAATAGCACGTTTTATCTTTTTGTATATTGTAAAAGTTGTTTGTTTCGTTTATTTTTACTGTTGGTATATATATGGTGGGCTAACGAAGACGACGTGATGTAGAATTCAAATAATTTTTGCAATTATAAACTTTTTTTAGATAAACTTTTATGTATCAACTATGTAACACCCATTCTCTCACTAACATACTCAATGGTTCTTTCTACCAAATTTTGCATAACAAATTACAAAGTTAGTATAGCGTCGATTTTTAATTTGAATTTGAATGTTGCTTTTTAACTAGTACTGATTTAGAAACAGAAAAGGTGAAACAAGTTCTTATTTTTGTAGAATTTTGTGTGGATAAAAAATGGGATTTCTAGAAGAGAAAATATAGAGGATATCACATCAATGTTAACTTGAAGATTAAATCAATATTACCACGGACTTTAAAAAGAGTGGATATATTGAGCGGGAGTCCGATTATGGTATTGTTGTTATATGATAACTTTGTGTATTTATCATTTAAAAAATATAATACAAGTTGATGGTTGAATTTTAGTATCGTTTTGATTTTAAATAGTTATGAAAACTACAAAATAAAAAAAGGCATTTAAATTTTTAAAATGAGAATAAAAAATTTAATTGCTGGTAATAAATGATGGAAATTTATGAAGAAATTGTGGTGCCAACGAATGTAATGAGCTATCGTACAGTTGTATACATTCATGGTTTTACTTCTCGTTTTTTATGGTTTGCAATTATATATTTTAATTTTTCTAGTGAGCATTAAAAAGCTATATATATATATATATATATATATATATATATATATATATATATATATATGTGGTTCACATTGATTTATTCATAAATAAGATGTATTTACTATTTATAGTTTTAAAGCATAGCTGGCAATTAAAATATTCTAAAGAACTTAATGTGAATTAGTATCAGATTTGTTGCAAGTTTGATGGTACATTTTTTGACCGAAGCTGATGAAAATACAATGACTATATGAAATCAGGTTATAATTATGATACAATTTAGTGTTTAAGCAAATAGGTTCTATTCTTAAATTATATCATCATTAAATCCCGTTTTGTATACATTTTTATATACTGTGCAATGATTCAGCAAATTATTTTATCAATTGTATATATAATTTACTTTATATAAGTACTTAATATAAACTTCATAAATTATTTGTGTCTTGGATTAACGAAAATAAATATTTTATTGGAATGTGCACAGTCATCATTATCGTTTACATTTATTTTGTCAAATCGTTAAGATTAAACGATTAGATTTTGTTAGTTTTAATTTAGAAAATTGAATTTAGTGGGATGTGAAAAAACGATCACTTAAATAAAAATAAATGATTTGGAAAGTAGAATATGGAAAATTAGTTAAATTTAAACTGGTTTTATATTAATTTTTCGGAACGGTGACGAATTTTTGTCCAAAATCGATAATGGCTAATATTTTAATTTGAGTCTTCAATTTAATAATCATTAATCACTGATTTGTTAATTATACTGATACCTTTGTATGTGAAAATTGTATAATCAATTTATGATGTAAAAACTATATAGACATACATAAATGAATAGTAGATTTTTGATCAGTTCTTTATACGTTTTAAATAATACCAAACTTATTATACATATTTTGAGTGATATTTTTCAGGATGTTCGTAACTAGAGTGTTAGATTTTCGAAGCAAAATTATAAATTTATAATTTTATAGTTCAGCTAATTTTTAGTCTAAACAAATTTCAGTCTAGTCGGTTTTTAAAGGATATCATTACAATTCTTTACAGAAAGTATCAAGAAATATTCTCAACTACAGTCCATTACTGTGTTTAATATTGTGGCGCAGCAACAAAATTAAAACTGACCTTTATTGCAATAACTAAAAATTTGTAGAAATATCAAACAATTTATCTTTAACTATTATAAATGCTAATAGTTTTAATTGAGCCCCGAATTAAATAAAATATATCCTGGTTAAAGTAGCTGCTTCTTTAGCTGTTGATTTTTGTAAAACTGACTTGGAAGGTATTTTTAGTAGTATTGACGTAAATTAAAGCGTAATCTTTGTTGTGAGAACTAAAAAATTTTCTGGCGGACAAAAAAATCATCAAGAAATTATAAATTTATAATGTATAGTCCAGAAGATTTGATGGCAAAAAAGAGTATTTTTGAACAAGCATTAATCATCTCAATCGAAATGTTATTATCGGGGTGTCATTTAATTTCAAGTAAAATTATCAATTTATGATAATTAACTTACGATCAACATAAACCATACGCCGTCGAGTGATTGATAGACTAAAACTTCTGATAGAAATATTTAACAACCCAACGTAGCATGTGCTTATTGTAGCTTTCAAGCTAGATGATAAATAAAAATTTTGATCCTTAAATAAATTAATTGATATTAAACTTACGAAAATTTTTTCGAAAATTAAATGATTTATAGAAATGTAAAAGACTACCCCAATCCAGCTAAACTGTCTTCCAATAATTACGCTGCTCGCCTAATTATCGCTTAATTATATAGATAGCTTACTATCTGTAAATTCCTTGCCCATTCCTCTCAACTATAGGTTTTACATTCTATACATCCCGAATTTCCAATCCGATGTGGTTTGTGGTATATACATGCTCTACACCTGGCGTTACGAAAAGTATCATAATCTACTATATATACTTGTTTACAAAATTTAAGGATCTTAATAAATTTTGAATTTTGTCCTTAAATTAACATATCTATATGTGCAAATTTTAAACTCCTTGAAACTGTAATACATTTGACGAATATACATACCTACATGCACACACTTATAAAATTAAATAAAGTTAATATCACAAGTTATTGCCACATAAATAAATTTTACGGTTTTATATATCGATAAAAGAAAATTGTGAAAACTCAATAAAATTTTGTGTACCAAACAAATGGCAATGATGTCTTTTTAAAAGACATATACATACACACACATCGTTTTCATTCGATGAAACAAAAATTAAATATTTCTGAAAAATATCAACCACAAAAAAAAGGACTCATCTGAGAAATGGGAGCCGGGTACACATTTTTAAGATTTTCACTGATTATATCTTTATAAATAATATAACCGTTGAAAATAGAATACGAATAGGTATATAATAACCTTAATTATATCCCTCATTAAGTCTTTATACAGCTTAACTACAAATACCTTCGCTTTAAAGAAAAATGCCTTTAATTTTTTATTTGATAGTTTTATAAAAGCAATTCGGGCAATAAAAATATAAAAAAGAAAATTCCACCGAAATTGGAATATAAAAACGACACAAAATTCTTATACATTTATATTTTATGGTTATGTTTCTTGTAAAAAAAGGGTGTTCCAGTTTTTTTAATCAACAGGAAAGCACGCAGTTAATGGCGTCAAAATGAAATCTTCAATTTCAATATGTATTACCCTTCGCTACATTTCACATGTCTGAAATCATCGTTTTTATCTATTTTGTCTACAAACACTACTCGCTTTGCTCCCATAACCATAATTATGGTGTAATCCACGATTCCAATATTATTAGAGAAATGGAATTTTAATGTAAAAAGATGATACAGTGAATTTGGTTGGTGGTGGTTTATATAATTTATGTATGAATTTATTCATGAATAATGAATTTGCTGAATTCATTCTTTTCGGTATATGGTAAAGTTTTTTTTTTGTTTTCTTACATTCTGATACGTTATACGCCAGTGTATGGAATTTCAAATATATAGTGAGTAGATAGGGCTGTTTCTTTTTAAAATGTATAATGGATTTGATAATTGACCAATTTTCAGTTTGCCTCATAGAATATATAAATTTTAACTCAATGGACAGTATATTGCTTGGATGTCTTGTGGTATTTTAATATAATATTTAAATTAGCCTTTATGCATAGGTCAACATAAATTTGGGGTTGCACACTTTTCCTAATTTTTATTACGTCATTATCAATTTTATTTTCTATTCAAAAGTTATTAATTTAAATTTAAATATTGGTATACCGCAACCAAACAGTGATTATATTTAAGACATAAAACCTCTAAGTTTTGTTTTGAGTGTTATTTTTCATTATCTAAATAGCCAATCGAAACGTTGAAATGGGACTGTTTAAGGTTCTTAACGTTAGGATGAAGCAAGGTATATACATAATTCAGTCTGCCTCGATTGTATATAACAGAAAACTTGAAAACGTTCCATTATAAACTGTTTAAAAAAAATTATACTGGTGAGATCCGTCGCAGACCCAGTTTACTATGGCCAGTTGCGCGTACATAATTCTAAATAGCAACCCCATAGTATTATCTTAGTAAGTTAAATTGTTGTTTTATCGCCAATGTTAATTATTAATTTATACTTATCTCGTTAATTTGTTCTTTATTTTTATGTCCCTAAATTTTCAATGTGCCAGTATTTAATTTTAAGTAAAACAATTACATAAATTAAATTATAATAATTTAATAAAAATTTCAAAATTCTCATCCCACCGTTATCCTTATTGAGTATTGTATAGTCCTTGTGTACCAAGTTTTATGTGTAAAATATATATATATATATATATATATATATATATATATATATATATATATATATATATATATAATATGTATATATATATATATATATATATATATATATATATATATATATATATATATATATATATATATATATATATATATATATATATATATATATATATATATATATATATATATATATATATATATATATATATATATATATATATATATATATATATATATATATATATATATATATATATATATATATATACAAAACATAATAAAATTATCTAAATTAAATAAAAAAAATAATAATAGTAAAAGAATTTGTTACGAGCTTCGACTAACAAGTCGTTATGTAATCTCAATATATATGACATATAATAAAAAATGTTGTAAGTTACATTGTATATGCTCGTATATGTTAGAAGTTCCAAACGAATTTGTTAACAATTCATTCATTCATCTCGATTATCATCTCGATCTATCTATATTTTTGATGTTCTTCCCGTTCCCCATTGTAAAATACCATAGTATTTGTTATTGTAACACATCTTTACAAGTACATATATAGAGCACAACATTTATTTATCCGTTTTGTCGACAAAAAATCAGTGTCGATATCTATAAATCGATAAATATCTTAGAATTGGTTATTTGAAAATAGAAGGCTTGTTTATATATATATATATTTATGTAGAATGTATATATATATATATATATATATATATATATATATATATATATATATATATATATATATATATATTTATAAATTTTGTTCAGTTTCATCAATTAAATTTTATCAGCAACTCTACTCAATCCAATATACTCCTACGCTGATGACGGCTTTCCACCTCTTACTGTTAACCTTCATCGCGAAACAACCCTCTCGCAGAAAGAATGTCTATATGGACGATTGCCTTATACTCGAGATCTTAATACAATTCTTGAAGCCAACAAGGTTAAATTCAATACCAACAAATTTCAATTCCGCGTTTTATCTGGTCGAAATGAAGGCTATTCATCATCTATTCTGACTAGTGAATCCAGCTTGGCTACGTCTGACACATTTGAGATTCTCGGCTTGATTATATCAAAGAGATTATCTTGAGCTGATCAAATAAAGAAGGAGGAATTGGTGCAGTCATATAGATGTCTTGGATTTTTTATTCCTGGTTAGCAAGGCCCGCCCTAAATTTCAGTCAGACTATGCACATACAATCTGGAAATCAAATTCTCCATAGGACCAATAAATTTTAAAACTCGTGTTTTGTTCGGAGTACGCGAATATGGAATGAACTGTATGCTGATTAGACGTTCCCCTTGGTATACAATTTACAGAGATTCAAACTTTATATCAAAAGTTAAAAAACAATACAAGACAGAAAGCTTTTATTTGTTTTATTCCTTTCTTATCTTCTTCCCTTCTTTCCCTTTTAGTAGTGAACAAATAATTAATGAACAAATAATTAATGAACAAATAATTTTTCCCGCATTGCTGAGTTTTTGTTCTCTTTATTTTATTTTATTTTATTTAGCTTTCCACCATTCACGCTTTTTCCGTCCACAAATTCGCTTAAATAGTGGTTCTTCTAGCGCAAGCACCACTTTTTTGTTACTTGTGGTTATGTAACATATTCGTGCCTCCCTATATATGATATATTCTGTTGCATGACACCAAGACGGCACTAATCAGCAAACTAACAATTTTTAGGTTTAATATTTGCCATATATAGAGCCGCCTGGGGGTAACTGAATTGTTCAATACTTCTAATAAAGCGTTCATATGATCAGGAAGTGATTGCTTTCTATAATGCTACTGCTAAAAAGAAGCACGAACCTAAATTTTCACATAAATGGGTCTGGTTTTTTAATATTTTGACTTCGTGCTCTGACATGGATCCCATCACTTCTTCTAAATTCTTGTAAAATGAATATTTTTCTTTCGGTTGGCTAACTTTCATGGGCGTATGAATACAAAACCTTTGATAGATTGCCGAAACATATTCACTGTAATGCAATGTATAACCTTGGGACATATGGTCGCTAATACCCACTTTTTGGCCTTGGAGTATCTATAGGGAGCTCTGAGTTCCAATATATCGGAATTGGTGTGGTGGTAAAACCCCGGCTTGAGATGAGGAAGGTCTAAAGTTTAATTCTCGATAAAGTCTCTTTCCCTTCTCGAACTTCCAAAGAGAAGTTGATATTTGTTCGAGCTTCTTGTTGTATAATATTATTAAATTGTTCTAAATGGTCCCCCATTGTGTCAGAGTTTTAACTGGCAATTAAAGATTGATATTATCATTGATTAGTTTCTGAAACAGTTTCCAATTTGTTCTATGGATTGTTAATTTAGGTAACGACTTTTGCTTAATAATCGTTGCACTGAGTCAGGTTTTCAGGAGAATAATCTGACAATAGTCATTGTCTTCACTGTCTTCTATGAATACGTAGTTTGTTATATAAAAATCTATGAGATCTGTATTTTTTTTGGGTCCATAGACCAGTATGTTGGTTTACCTTCAAAGTAAAATACGCATTTAGTTGCTTGACCTGCGGTAAGTAGCATATTTTTGGCGTTAAAATCACTGTCAATGATGAAATTAAACCCTAATAATTTAAACAACGAGATGTAGTCCGATGTATTTAGATTATGCTGCGGAGGGCAATAGATTGAATATATATATATATATATATATATATATATATATATATATATATATATATATATATATATATATATATATATATATATATATATATATGTGGGTCTGTACGGCACGCTGTATTGTGCATGATAGATGTGTATACATGGGTATGTAAATTAGTTTTTGTTGGTTTACATAGATATGACAAAATATCAGATTTACAAAAATATTAGATACTATTAAAAAATAATAAATTTACAACAACATACATGTACAATGACCGATACAACTTTTCATTCATTTGAAATCACCCTTATATCTTGTACAAGTGTATAAACTTTTATCATTTGGATGTACATTACACATTACTCGATCATAATATTTATATTTTGTGGAAACCAGTTCTGCTGGGTTGGTGGTGTGCGGTTGGAAATTTTATTATTATTTTCAAAACCAACACTATTGCGTATATACAATTGTTGGTTTTGTTATTTTGAATAATAACTGATATATTGGTGATGATAATGCTTTTACACCTATCCCTCGCTTAACGAAATTAATTTGTTCACGAAAAGTTTGTAAATTAAAATTTCGTAAATTAAAATTTCGTAAATTAAAATTTCGTAAAATGTAATTCAAAAAGGTAAAATTTGTATGTAAAAAAACTTCGTAAATCGAAATTTTATTACGTAAACCAAAATTTTGGTTTAATTTTGAAAGTAATTACCGAAATTTCGTTCAAATTAATTAGAGTTTTCGTTAAGCGGGGGATCGGTGTATTATATTTGCTCGGTGTATTATCGGATTTCAATTTTTATACTAATCGTCTTGTCCAAGGCCAAATTTAAATGTAATTGTAATTTTTACGTTCAACCTAATCGCATATATAGATACAATCACATTTTTGATATATATTGCGTTTCGATTCCGATACAATGAATATACAATGGTAGTTGTATTAATATTGTAGTATTTAATTTTGTTTTCATGTAATTTACTTGTATAGTGATTTACATTTTGCTTACATACTGATAGTTATACATTTTTTGTTTTTTTTTTACGGTTTTTTTCTATAATTCGCTAGAACTACTAATGCATCCTTGTTAAATATATATAGAAACAAAATTCTTTATATTTCAGTGCAGACTGCAGGCAATACTATAGTATCAAATCATCGAATCATCGTTTCAAATCCATCTTGGGCATATCGAGTCGATAGCGATTCCGCAAATTCCACAGCGCACGGTAGCTGGCGGCTGTGGTGTGTAGTTGCCTTCATTACTGGCAACACACACAACAGCTACCAGTGGCCGTCAGTTGTGGAGTTTGCGGAATCGTTATTCCGGCTCGATACGCATTTAAGATGGTATTATTAGACGATATGATACTCGTTGTTTGGTACTGCGGGTAATCGCTCTGTCAGGATGTACTTTTTGTTTTTAATTTATTCTTATACTTATCAGCATTTTTTAAAATTCCTACTTTTGCTGGAAATTACTAAGGTTCCAAATTTATTTGACTATTTCGGGTGTGTAATTTTTAGACGTTTTTGAGTAATATTATAGATACTTAAATGTCCAACGTTTCCATGCATCTGTGACTAGTAATTGCCATCTGCTCAAACAATATAGTTTAACATGTATAGCTGAGTCGTTTATGCTATATACATGTGTATATATACTTATATCGTTATATGGTTCGGCGAACGTATTTTAAATATTATTATTGACAACGAAATATCTCGATTGTTTTCGAATTATTTTGAATCACTTTTGACCCACAAGACAAATTTGTCACGGTTTTATTTTCATAGCCAATGACCGCAATATAAAAAAACCGGATGCGTTTTATTCCGATTGATTTGTATGAAAAATATGTGCACCAAATATGAAGAGTCACCCGGTTTGACTTTCATTTGTCCGCTGCACAAAATATGTAATTGTGGTAGGAGGAGTATAAATAAATTAAATATTTAAGAGACAAGGTAGTCAATAAGATTGAATGATTTGGTTGCATATCACAATGGTAATCATGTTGAAGTTGTTGTTATTTTTGTTTAATGTAATGCCATAAATTCTCTATAGGATTAAGGTCAAGGATTTATGGTGACTGTAGTCTATAGTTTTTTAACCCAAATCTTTAAAAAATTTAGTTATAGATTTACTTTAGTGGATTGGAGCATTATCTTGCTGCAATAAGAAGTCTGTTCTTATCAATTTACATCCGGAAACCATTGCACATTCATTAAGGGCCTTCAAATATGTGCAATAGATCTCCTATGCCATTATAGCTAATTAAAATAGATCTCCTATGCCATTATAGCTAAAACTCCCCCAAACTATTAATTCGCCTCCTCCGCTATACCGAGTTGGCATTGTTGTGTTACGAAACTCACTTTAATGAGGTGTCGAATAAAAATATTTCTTTCCGTAGCTTTCATAAAGAGCTTTTGAAGGAGAAGCACGATTCATTGTTTCATAATATCATCCGCCACAACTCGATAGGTTTCGCTAAATAGGTACGACCAAAGTTTAGCCGGGTTTTTATTTTTCTGGCTTAATGGTTTCTCTTGTACAGCACAAAACTTTTACGTTCGCTTCAAAAAGCCGTTTGTGTACAGTTTTGACAGTAATTTTTATTTCTCTTACACTGTTTATCGCACTTAGAACAGATTTTTCTGTAGTCAGAAGGCCTTTTTGCTCAAGCACTACACTTCTTTTGTTTTCTTAGGCGTTGTATTTCTTTTACGCCTCCTTCCTTTAGCATTTTTTAGGCACTTTAGGGTTTGGAATTTTCAAATTTGGTACATCACCGAATTTTTGTGGAAGTTTGTATTATTATATTACTATATTATTACCTTATTATATTATTATATTTTTGTTTGTCCCAGACACACTTGTAGAATTCGAACCATCATCAACATTGCGAGTTTCCGAATCGTTAGCATCTCTATTTAGATTATTATTTCCTGTTGTAACAATTGTTTTATCCTCCACTTTATTTTTATCATATCCAGATTAATAATCTCTTTTACAATTCTCGTAATTTTTGTAAACGACCTTTCGGACTTTGGATCATAATTTAGGCAATTTTGGTTCGAAATATGTACGATGGCTTCATGCATCCGGACATTTTCAAGTTAAGCAAATCAGGCTTTTTGTCGGACTAAATTTCTGCTGATATTTTGTCGATTAAACGACATTGCGAAATCGATTCACAAAGTAAGCAGTGACAGCCTCACCCCAAAAATCTATTGTCGAGTTTTGCGTCGAAAAACATGCACCTCGTACGTTCGATCAAGGATCGATTAGTTTCGGCCATTCTATTTGTTCTGGCATATACACGTTCCAGTTGTTTTCTGATGAATTTCCAAATCGCGCAAGAACTTAAAAAAATACATTGTTGCAGGAACAGAGCACTCGCTATATGATTGCAATGTTTTGAGTTTTTTAAATCGCCCAAAAAAGTTACAAAATATCAGGAGCCGCCAAATTAGTCAACTGGTATTGGATAGAAGTTGTGTGCACCAGTTCTAGAACTCTTGAAGCTTGAGATTAGCTGTCCTTGAACGAAAGAGAGATTGATTTTTGACAAAACTTTGCATCCGTTTGCGTTAAACTTGACAGTTAATTCTTCGCAACTAATTGACTGACCAACAACAAGTACGTGCAAAGACTCGGCATGAAAACGTCTGAGCTGTTATATTCACTGTATGATTATCCACTGGAATTTGAAGTCTGACATCACCTGTCAATTCAGCTTTCAATTTTGATTCATTTGTATTCGTGATTTTTCCTGAATCTGACTTGCTCACACGTGATGCGCCATAGAGGTACCAGAGTCTATACTTAAACCATTCAGTTGACTTAAGATTTCAAGTGATCAAACACGACAAAACAAACGAATGACTAACCACCTTTGCCTTCGGACTTATGTTTTTCTAGTGACCAACTCCATACCACATCCAAAACATTACACGTTCTTTCTTTGTTTCTTCTTCTTCAATGTGTTTGACTTTGATGGCTTTACGTACATGACTAATGAAAAAGCTTCTTCTCTATCTAAACGATTTTCTTGGGGCAGCTTGGTTTTTATCAAGTCAGATAAAAAGTTTAGAACCGTCTATTTCCATACCAGCATCTTTCAACTTGTGAGCGGTTCTACTCATTTTGTTTACGAAAAATTCTGTACTTGCTTATTGAATGTGCAAAAATTCAAATAGTTTCCACTAACAAAATAATCAATGCCTAAGATCCCACATCGATAACTGAGTAAACCTAATTAATTTTGTTGAACTCACTAAATATTACCTATACTGTCATCAAGCTTAATCGATGATTGTTGACAGATATAAGACAGTTATATAGTAGAAACCTTCCTTTAGGTATAATCGTGTGTTTTCTTGTGGCAGTAAGATTCTATTAGTGGTAAAAACGAAAAGTTATTTTTCTGGTTTAATCTATGTAATCTTTTCTATATGGCTAAAGCTCTCTCAACTCTTTCGCAACTAACTTTTTATATCTTAATTCATGCCGTTAATCCAAAAAAAGATTATTTAGATTTCATTCTCTACCATGAGAGCCTTGATTCTTTATATTCAAACATCGGAGCTTTACGCACTGCACCAACCTTCCGATCTAAAAGCACTTTATTATGGGGAACATTTGAATGATATTACTTATTTCTAATTATAATTTATTTGAAGTTTAAACATAAATCTTTCAATTATGAAAATATTAATAGGCAAAGTACTGACACCAAAATATTTTACTATACATAAATACTGATTGAGCATCTAATTAGGTTGATTGCATATAGATTTCTTAAACAATCGACGATTATTCAACATTTAAATCTAGTATATAATATGCTTTGAAGCATATAGCAATGTTTCCTTTACACATTTTTTTAAAACGTATATTCATATCCGTATGTATTCAGCAGGAAAATTCATTCGAGCGGCGGGAAATAAATTGAAATCAGCGAAAAAATTTATTTCTTATCGTTATGTTTTTTATAACATCTCATTTCAGTTCTAAATGTTTAAGTATTAAAATGCCACTTTAAAAAGCAAATATATATATAAAATAAATTTACTGTTAGATACTACAAAAATTGAAAAAAATAATTAATTATCTTCTAAGAGCTATCCTGGTATACTTACTCAGAAGTAAATATATATGTGTTTGTATTTATATGTACTGAAGTGTAAATAATAATAATAATAATAATTACATTTCTGGTACTTCATATTATTACATTTTATAGTTCCGGCATCTTATCGATATATGTTTATATGAATACGAGTATTATGTATTATATTTGATTGGTTTTAAGACTGCGATATGTACGATTTACTTTAAATTTTTTATTATCATCCTTCACAATGTACAATCAAACCAGCATATCGAGATATGGAAAAAATATATATGTAAAGAAATGAATGGGAAGTATTTTAACGATGTGTTTGTACATATGTATAGACAAAAGGGATATATGGGGAAAATTATCGATTGGGTTTTTTGGAATTTGTTGAAAAAATTCCTTTTTATATATCGTTTCACTTTATTTTATAATGCTGTTACATTAAGCAAAAGAGATTTGAACTGAATTAATTTGGGAATTGAAATGTTTTTGTGGACTACGAATAGATCTTAACATATCAGCATCAGATTCAATGTTAAATCGGAGAAAAAATTTTCCAATGCTTTTTCCAAATAAAAAATTCATGAAATACTGTCATCATGCATGATTCGACTATGACAATAAAACAATTAAGACATTATCTGCTTTGGTGCGCACGTATCTAAAAAATAATTTGTCCACTTGTCATCATAGTCGTTCGTTCTTTCAGTTTAAGTTTTAAGTTTAAAAAACGAATCAAATCTGCCATAAAAACAATTATTGATTGTTTCACTGATTCTTAATTATATAATTAAAATTCTTAAAATCGTCCAGTCAATTTATTATATTTTTGCATTTCATTATACGAATTATTATGATGCTATGGCATTTTATTTTATGTTTTAATTACGTCGTAGTTAATGAATACGATAAAAGTGGCACAAACTCACCACAAAATCATTAGACAAAACATATTTTTATTTTAATTATGTCATTAAATTGTACAGAATTAGAGTACCAATAAAAACATAAATCAAAACTATAGGAACTCATTAATAGTAAAATCATAAAATAGTTTTAATCGAAGATACATAATTATTGCAACAATAATCGGTTTTATATTATGTAAAGTGTGTATTATGTATTATGGGTATATGGTTAAACTTAATGTGAAATGGGCATAAAGTACTTCCATTCGAATATATATATATATATATATATATATATATATATATATATATATATATATATATATATATATATATATATATATATATATATATATATATATATATATATATATATATATATATATATATATATATATATATATATATATATATATATATATATATATATATATATATATATATATATATATATATATCTATTTATATATATATATATACCAACTTTATTTGTTGTAACAGCAGCATTCAAAATAAAATATAAATTTAAATATAAATTGATTTTTATGTTCTGTTTTCCGCACACATAAAAAAGCAATCATAAATTTGCATAATAAATTGTTAAAGTACAAAAATTTTGATACGGCTCTATGTACCTACCTATCTACTATATATAATATCGCAATGATGTTCAAGATTTTAGTTTTAGAAATTTTTATTTTGTTTATATATACTCGCATCATGCAAACATTGGCGATTATAAATGCAAACCACAAACCGATTTGTTTTATGTGCTATCAACATAAAAATGCGTTCAACACAAATTATGACCTGAAAGCGCTCTTTATACAAACAAAAAATTTTAATGCGAAAAAGATTAATTGCAAAAATAACTATCTGCTATGTGCATTAATATTGAACGTAAATTTAACACCATGGTTTTTTAATTTATGTTTTCTCATTATTAATGGCCTAGTTAAATTCTGGGTTTATACTATTTCAACACAGATTAAAATAGGAGATATTTCATTATTTCTTGGTATTATATTTCAACTGCACACTTCTTACACTTCTTAGTAATTGTTAAAGCACAGTTTACACTACAGTATATATATATATATATATATATATATATATATATATATATATATATATATATATATATATATATATATATATATATATATATATATATATTTTTATTTTTTTTTTTTTAAAGAACGATCCTGTGGGATATAATTTGCCGACATTTATTATTTTATATACATTTCTGTATTTTATGACATATCTACATTTCTGTATTTTATGACACATCAATTTTGTGTAAATTTTTTCTTATAAATATATTAAAACCGCTTTTATTATTTTAAGCAATCTATTACTTAAAATTCCAAAGAATAGTTTTTTAGCTGCAGACACAATTGATCATAATCCCACTTACAGTTAATTTCTTTATCAGCTCTCTGTGCCGAGAAACTGTTCTCAACCAGTAAAGTTAATTACAATAAAATATAGCTCATTCCAAAAGTGGCAAAATATACATGGGAAAGCATGCTATTATACGTAAACAAAGGCTCATTTGATCGAAAAATTTCGATCACAAGAGTCACTTTTATTAATTTGTTCTGTAGTACATGCTG
The DNA here is from genome assembly GCA_963556175.1 of Tipula confusa. NCBI lineage: Eukaryota > Metazoa > Arthropoda > Insecta > Diptera > Tipulidae > Tipula > Tipula confusa. Next base: position 151,197,391 of record OY744477.1, read on the forward strand.
ATCTTCGTGCAAAAACTCGAGATAAACTTAGGTAGAGTAAAAATGTAATACGCTTTCTTGCGCTTGGTAGCTAGGAAAGCTACAGCAAACATGCTGTATTTTACAAAGCATAACTGAAAAATAATAAAAACAGTTAAAAAATGTGTCATTTTCGAACCCAACAATTGAATATATTCAACCATATATCAAACATCTTCAAGAAATAATGATTTAATATTTGCGTGAGCAATAATTTAATTTAAACGAGAATTTGCCTTATGTCTTCTCTATCCTAGCTGTAACTCCATTTTTTTGATGTTTTTCAAAGAGTTGGTCCAGCTTTTCTAAAAGTTTTTGTTATAACTCGGATTGCTGTAAAGACATTGAGTTCGAGAATTTCGCAATTACTTTTTCGTATTTCGAATTACCACCCACTCCATTTTACTGTACGAATTTTGGGTTTTAAATAAATATGAAAAAATTCTAAATTAATAATAATAATAATAACAGGTAAGGTTTGATTGTCATAACAATCAAATATCATTGTTGTTTTGAAGAAACTTTAAAGATAACTTTTTGTTGTTGTCAATAGTTGACAACAACAAAAACTAAAACTAAATATATTAAAATCAACGTTTAGGGGTTTGATTATTTTTTATCTCATTATCTGACTTATTTAAATAAAATTTTCGAGGTATTAGTGTAGTAGTTAAAGCTGTGGTGCTTGGGAGGTGCCAGCTTCGAATCCTAATGGCAGAGGGTTACAAAAAGGGATTTTCATCACTTGAAATGAAGAATCTATGGGCCGAACCATCGTCCATGCCACAGGATGGCTGGGGTAATGCAATGTGCAGATGGATATTTAAAGTGAACTTGTATTCGTGTGTTCCTTGATTTGGGTAGTAATGGCGTAAAGTAGGACGTTAAGTTAATTGCGAAAGGCTTGGGACAGGTTCGACCCCAGAAAAGATGGCATGGAATAAAACCTAAACAAAAAAAGAAGTTCAGCTTGTCGGCGAATAATTCTAAACTAAATGACTAAATATGGTTTTGTTTTCCTGCAGTATCATCAAAATTTTCCAGATAAAAATTTAGAAAATGTGGAGATGTTCCTATACGCTGTATAAGTATTGATAAGCTTAACTGGAATCCTTAATCATTACCTGTGCTGTCGGTAATAGTGATATTTTTGTGGAATGGGTTTGTGATTCATTATTGAAATATACAATTCTAATTTCGTATTTAGGCTTTATAATTTTAATAGAATAACCATAAGGTTATTCTATAAAAATTGTGAAGCCTTAATATACGAAATTAAAATTATCTGAAATTCAAAAATCGTGAAATTTTTAGGTGAATTAAAATTTTTCTCAAAAGCTGCTTAACTTATGAAAATTGGGAAATATTTAGGTAAATTAAAAAGTTTCAAAAATTCGCAAAAGCTCTTGATGGTTAGTCTATCAAAATATTAAAATATTTAGGCAAATTATAATTTTTGATAAATTTCCAAAGCTCATGATCGTTAACCTATCAAAATTGTGAAATATTTAGGCACATTAAAAAGTTTCCAAATTTCTTAAAAACCCGTGCATGATGTTTAACCTAACAAAATGCGGCTCGAGGAAATTAAATCAAAATTAAATTTTATTGATTTTCAATACAAGATACGGTGGAAGTACAGATCTAGGAATATTAAAAATTAACTCTAAATGCGGGGAAATGAGTTATTATAGAATGAAATATAGAACTTTCAATGCATATTCTTAGTTTGAAAGGTTAAAAGACCAGTTAATTGAAAATAAAACTCCTAAATTCTAGGTAAATTCATATTTTTACATTTAGAAACGTCAATGCTGGTTCAAGCCACACCAATTATTAAATGAATTTAGATCCAGCTTTTAATTCAGCAGATCGTTTTAATTTCTAATTCTGTTAAAAAATCGTTATATTATCGGAATGCATTATGAACTCGCAATGTCTAAAACATAGCCTTCAAGATGGCTACCTTGGGGAAAGTATCCCATTTATATTTATCAAAGGACATAAATTATTAATATTTATAACGCATCGTCCAAAAGATGTTTCTGAGTTCGGTTCGTCAAATATGGTAAAATCCATTTTAAAGCTGTAGGAAAATTTGTCAAATGCTTTAGAAAAATCGGTGAACACTATATACTCCAAAATTGTCGCCGTCCTCTAATACCTAAGTAAGTTACGAACAATTCAATATTCGATACCGTTGAACGTCCGGGATAATACATATAAGCTGAGGTTTAGAGATAAATTCGTATAGTATGGAAAAATAAATGGATAGGGATTCTACGGTAATTTGCAATATCAACTCTGCCCCTTATTTTGAAAACAGACTCAATGAAGCTATATATTTCTAAACATCTTGAAAAACTTAGTTATAACTAAACTCAAATTGAAAAGGTATGTTATCGGTTCGGCCAGAACATAAGTATACCCTGTCAACCTTGAATTTGGACTTCATTCCATATTTGTATCTATCTATACCGAAAATTGCACTCTGAACTTACTCGATACCAAACTAAATATTAGATTTTAACTTTATGATTTTTAAAATTTTAAAACTCTCGATTGAACGATGAGACTATTTAAGAAGATTTAAGTTATTTTAAAACATCGTTTAGGGCAGAAAGCGATTTATCAATGAACTTCTGCAAAATATTTGTATAAGTGCCAATCGGTCTGTTATCATATAAGAACAATGCAAGCTGTAACATTTTTATAAAGATACAGTATGATCATGGCGGGGTATTTATCAAATACACACATAGTTCAAATTGTCGTTCGTCATCGGTATTCTTGATATATTATTGCATTTTTTTGTTTGCAGACTCCAAAGCCTCAAAATCTTATCATAAACATTTCGTATTGGTTATTTAAATTTGGAATTGTTTTGTGCTACAATAGACTTGTCTGGAAGATAAATCATATTGACATAATCGGTTTTTCTCGACCTACTTTTATTTTAATTCTCTTTTGATTTTGGTCACGATTTAGGAAATTTTTTATCATCCCAATCACGATTTACCGGAACCTCCTTGTTTTCATCTAATATATATATAGTTTTGTTACTATGTCTTCTACTATATATCTTAAATACATATATAAAACAAACATTAATTTTGCATTTACCTAGATCCTGTTGTAATCTTAAAATTGTAATTCCGGTTTCCTACAAATTTATTTTCAAAAATTTCTAATTGAATTAAATTAAAAATTAAATAAAATAAAATATTTAAACAAGAAATGTGTTACAAATCCTATGATTAAATTTTGTAATGTAAATAGGTACAACAAGCCTACGAGTAGAACAAAATCTCCAAAGGTGTATATAATAGAATAATACCAAAATTATTTTTCATTAATTATGTATTTTTAATTGAATCCGAAATAGTGTTGAATAGTGATGACGTAATGAAATTAAATAAAACACAAAAAGGGTTGCTAAAATTTAAATTATATGGCAGACAATGAGTTTTTAGAATTTAAATAAAACAGAAATCGGATATTTACTGAAACGTAAATTATTTAGGAATAATCATCCCCTAAAGAATTAAAAAAAAAAAAATCGGAAAACTTTTTTATTTTATTATTTCACAAGGAGAATTTTCACTAGAAAGTTGTTACGTTTTTTGTTTCTCACATATATACCGAGTGATCTTTTTATTTTGAAACTTATATGAAATATTAATGTTATTTGAAATCTGTTTAAATAAGGACCATGTTCGGTTTTGTTGTATTCGTTCTCGAGGCTACCTGAATAGGAAAATCAACACCATGAATTTTGGTGTAATGAACAATGATACGGAGAATATTTATGATGTTTTATTAATATTTTCTATATAGTGACTGTTGCTTAACATAAGCAATCAATTTTTATGAAAACGTTGAGTGTTTAAGCACGACAATCTAATTAAAGATCGCCGATCGTAAAAAAAAGCCTGAACATTTTTGTAAAGTTAAAGCGACATTCAACATTTTGCTTGCGACATTTTGCGTATGAGTGGAAACTGACTTTTAAGAAAATATTTACAACGATGGTTAATATACTGATATAGACTCTTGTTAATTGTTCTTGTAAAACTCAATACCATTCTTTGTTCATTGGTGATTTTAAAGTCACCCCGGTTCCACATATAAGGAGGTAGGGGAATAATCATAGAATGTATTTCCAGAGTGTATGATTAAATTTTGATTAAGAACGTTTTCTTCGTGAAGTGCTTATTATTAGATTTTCAGGATATTCGAAAGTTTCAGGTTATAAAAATCACCCGGTATATATATATATATATATATATATATATATATATATATATATATATATATATATATATATATACATATTTATATACAAACAAAATTAGGTTTATCATGAGTAATTTAATTTTTCTTATATCTTTTAATGGAGTTCAATAGATTTTGATTATTATTGTAATTTCAATACAATCAGAACATGTATATACGAATATACATATTCGTCTTTATCAATGAAAAGAGGACCTACCCCTTAATAGATTACCATCTTTACTTTGATTTTGAATTAATTAGCGTATTATTTTTTCAAAATTCTGCTGGTACTATATTTATATATCTATATAATAATATAATATATATATTTATGCTTAATTTATACGAACAAATCTATTTCCTATTACATACTTTGACACGACAAACTTTACCCAAAAATTATTATTATTATAATACTAATAACAATACTATAATCATAAGAAAAAGATGTGATTATCATTTTTCTTATTATATTTTCTTAAAGTTTTTTTTTTTTTTTAAATATTTTTACCGTATTTTGTATAATTTTTGGAATTAAAAATGTATACAGCTGGAAGCAAACGCACATATATATAAGTTATAATATATTCAAAAACGAAATTAAAACACTTCATTATTATCATAAACTCACCCTACACGCACTTATATGTTTGGCAAACCATAGCCGAAACATAATTTTTACTTAACACCAACAACAAGAATAATATAAAGCGCGCAAGTGGAACGAAAACTTTTCTTCTTCGTTGTTGTTGGAAAATAAAAATGAATGTGCTAAGGGTTCTTCACAATTCAACACAGTATAAAAAGGTAACAAAAAAAAAAATGTTATATGAGAATATAACGATAACCGCAGTACCAAAGAAGAAAAGTCTTAATATTTAAAGAACATATTAAGTGTAAAAATTTCTTTAATAACAAAAACTATATAGATATTAAAGTATAAAGACCGCGCTCCGCCATAACACGAGTAATAGCTTCATGGAATATTTACGAACGGGTACACATTAAAACACATACTAAAAGTATTAACATACTTAAAGGTTTATCGTATAGTATGTTGTATATACGGGGTACACGGGATATATGTTATTTTCAACAAACCATATTATTTGCGTATGTGCGTACTCGTAAATGCGGTTAAATGAAAATTTAATCGCTTTAATTAGATTTTTTATTGTTAACATTTTTATTTTTATTCAAAAATGTTTTTCCCAGTCGTGTGGTTTTAGGTGGGGTTTTTCGGCGTAATTTATGAATGATTCACCACCAAAAATTATTAAAATATACGTTGATGTGCTATTAATTTGACGAGCATTTACTAAAGAGTTTTATAGTTGTGTAAATTAATTTTTAATCATTTTATGTAATGTACATGTACATAATATAATGAATGTTATTTTTTATATGTATAAGTTAGTATGTATGGGATAGGGTAAGAAGTCTTTTAATTTATTAATAATGTAGAAAGTAAACTTAATTTTATATAAACATATGGTATCTTATTTAATACGGATTTCGATTCTGAACAGATTTTTAAGCGTTGGCTTGATTGAAAGTTGGTTTGAAGATCTCATTTTATAATATTGTAGTAAGCAATACTATTTCTAAAAATTAAGATGAAAAAAATCAAAAACTTTTTTAAGGGTCAAAAACTTGGAGAGTATAGGGATTGGAAATGTCTCAGAAGTTTTCTTTTTTTGTTTGCGGTTTAGGTCAGGCCAACATTTTTACGATCAAATTTATATAATATGCAACAGTTGTGCTTTCAATATAAATGCATTTAATATAATAAATGCTCCAAAAACTGACTTAAGCTGAAACAGTTGTTGAACTTCGCTCTTAAACATAATTTATAACCGTATAAATAATGACAAAATAAAATTTAACTTTTTAACTTTTTTATGGGGATCACCAATAGGATCACCGAGCAATTGGGGCTGGGTTCGAATTCCAACGAAGGAGAGTTGAAAAAGGGATTCTTCATCACATGTTGGATCGGTGATGACGATAAACACAACTATGATCTCCTGTTGGAGTGCAGAATCCATGGCCGAACCATCGTTCATGTTAGTATACTGGTGAAAAAGATTTTTGTTTTGCGTACAAGTATAGGTTCAAACTGTGATAGAAACTCAAATGATTCAGGTAATTCTGCACAATTCACTAAGATTTTAACGATTTTTAATTTTCCAAGTCTAATGAAATATTGTATAGTATAACCAACTAGACAATAAAATTAAATTTAAATATGGAAATTAAAAATTTAAGGAAATTATGAAGGTTGCCTTTCTAATGTACCATATATCGTGCATTTACAATGGATTGTATAGAATTTTATTTTTGAACGTTCGAATTATTTTAATGATTGCTTTCTCAGCACAACCCCAGAGTATGTCATAGATCCATACTGGTTTCAGAATTTGTTTGCATAGCAACATAGCTTATTATGAATGTAGAGCTCAAAGTGCTTTCCTAGAAGTCAGTGCATTTTCTTTTTTGGAGTTCTTTCGCTACCAGACATCCTCGGTAGCTTGCCGGATGGGCCTGTGCACAGTTTGAACACTTTGCCGTGATGGTCATAAGTTTACTCATTTTGATTTAATTTCTTTCCGTTTTAATATGCCATTTTTTCGTCTAACTGCATATATTGTTTGTATAGTTCTCTGCAGTTTGTTGGTATATAGAGTCAGTTATGTATTGTAAGTGTGGTGTCGCTAATATTGCAGTTTAATCAGGTATTTCATCGCTATTGTTACATATTATGGGCATGTCTCTTGTGTAAATGAGATATACAAATGGCCAGAGGTCACTATCTTCAGATACTTCTGCTGCTATTCTCTTTAAATTATTCTTTCTAACACTTTATTTGAAAGTGCGCCTGGCTAAAATTTACAATTTCAATAGACTGGGACTATTAACCGTACCGCCTGAGTGGAATTTGCATTTTTGCTTTTGACAAAAATCACTTCTACACGTTTTGAAGAACCGGTGGATTAGGATATAATAGAATAAATCCAATATTGTTCCTTGATATCGAAAACAAATTTTAAATTTTTTCCCGTTTCCACAAAGCGAACTATGATCATGTGTGGTCTGTAACAGATCAAGGTGCAAGTCCCATCGGTGTCATTAAAACGACACCAGTAGGATCCGCACCCCGATGGCGTTAACAGAATTCTACCATTAGAGGCCTTGCTGCGGTGTAGTAGCCGACTAGAACTCAGGAGCAGATGGGGTGGGGTGAGCAAGTATAATGGCAGCTTGAATAACCGCAAGAAAGGATTAGAAGATAGGAAGGCGGGGTCACTTGGACAAGTCTCGGCACGCAACCGGACTGTAAACATCTTGTGGCACATTAGATGGTGCTAAGTTTACACTTATAGCACCAACGGTATCATGCCCTAATGCCGCATTATGTTGCAGACCATTACATGAATCCGTCTTGATGAATTGGAAACGAACTCATGTGATTTTCTGGATCGCCTGATCGAATAACTTGTGCAATTTCCATACAACATCCTAGCGTTTGCTACGGTTCACCTGATGTTGTCCACCACATTTGACCATTTAATGGATTATCGGCTGAATCTAAAATATCATCCAATATTTGTTCGGCATATAGTAATCGGTTTGCAATTGAATCACGTTTCTTAAGACCTGTTAAATTGATTCAGTGCAATTTGAATCCATTCAAAGTCAATAACGAGCGAGCTAAATCCGAACCCAAGTGATTTAAATGTGGTGGAATGGGATAGACACGACCACGGAAATACATATTATGCGGTAACCAAAAAACTTTACCACGAAAATGATTGGCCGATGATAACCGGTAGAGTGCATCACACCATAAACTATATACATTTCGGCTTGTTTCCGACGATGATTCAATTTCTGATGGTACAGCTGAAATTCATCTTTGGACGATAAATCTGTGGTCGGCACTTTAACTGAAGGTAACGAACTAGGCGGTTGGGAAACATCTAACTTTGAATTTTCACCCTTCTTAAATACATCTAATATCACATCTAATAAGTGGGTATTCACTTTCTAAGGTCATGTGATTTTCTGGATCGCCTGATCGAATAACTTGTGCAATTTCCATACAACATCCTAGCGTTTGCCACGGTTCACCTGATTTTGTCCACCACATTTGACCATTTAATGGATTATCGGCTGAATCTAAAATATCATCCAATATTTGTTCGGCATATAGTAATCGGTTTGCAATTGAATCACGTTTCTTAAGACCTGTTAAATTGATTCAGTGCAATTTGAATCCATTCAAAGTCAATAACGAGCGAGCTAAATCCGAACCCAAGTGATTTAAATGTGGTGGAATGGGATAGACACGACCACGGAAATACATATTATGCGGTAACCAAAAAACTTTACCACGAAAATGATTGGCCGATGATAACCGGTAGAGTGCATCACACCATAAACTATATACATTTCGGCTTGTTTCCGACGATGATTCAATTTCTGATGGTACAGCTGAAATTCATCTTTGGACGATAAATCTGTGGTCGGCAATTTAACTGAAGGTAACGAACTAGGCGGTTGGGAAACATCTAACTTTGAATTTTCACCCTTCTTAAATACATCTAATATCACATCTAATAAGTGGGTATTCACTTTCTAAGGTATGCTGGCCAATTGGTTAAGCAAATCTAAGACTGGGAATAAATCTTGAGCATCACGTATCCTACGTGCTTGCTGAATAGCCTGGTATGGTAATCGAATTAAATCCGATTTGATCACCACGTAACCACCATTGTTTGATGAAGTCCAGGGCTGGAGTGGACATAGCATTGGAACTAAATTATCATCAAATATTAACATTTCTTGTTGCGAACCACGATATAGTCGCGAAAGTACAGGATGCGGTTCAACTTCTTTTACCAATCGCCCTTGGTTTCGGAACAACGTGTAAAATGTCGACATACAATTCTGATTCTTACAATTTGTCCGAATAAAATATTATAAAGAAATAATAACTCCAATCATAACCGAAGGTGGCCGAATAGTGTCGACTATATCCAAATTAGGACCGTAATGGTGATTATCGTACATCAAACGTTGCCAGGATTGCCTTGGATTATCATTTTCCTTGCATTCCGATAACTTTTCACAGTCTCACTCGTTTTTTCGAGTACTCTGTTCTTCCTTTTTCGTTCGATTTGATTTTTGAGTTGAGCTTTACCCGGATCTGGGTATAATTGACCCACAGTAGGACTGTACGTATCAGAACCGTCAGCCAATGAGCATATCTCCCGTAAAAGGGTATTCGCATATTGTGTTGCAACTAACGATTTTAAATATGGATAGATACTTATTGATCGACTCGATTTTGAATTAGTCTGATGCCGTAATGTGTTTAAATCTCGTGTAATGGCGTCACATATTTGCTTCCTCCATAGTTCTTGAGTTTCTTCTAATTTTTTACAATAACTGAGCATAGTTTCGGTGGGTTCCGAAAAATTTATTGTAAAAATATTTGTAGTCTGTTATATAGTATTGATTGCGTAGTCTATTGTACTGGAGCCGCCACTTTGTTTTATTTTTAATAAGTCATAAAAAAACGATTTTTCGATTAAAACTGATAAAAAACTGGTAGAAGTCACTGTTGCAAGATTTGTAAATATTACGAAACAGCTCGTGAAACTCTTCATATATAGGTATTCCAGTAAGTTTGACTCAATATATAGAGAAAGCTCAACATTTGTTTTCAGATATCATCAAATACGTATAATATATTTGCATTTATAAAATGACAGTAATAAAAGTAATGACAGTCACTGTCTTCATTTAGCCAAATTGAACATTTCATCTCTTGTAATAGTTTGGTATTCGAAAAAGATTTATCTCAGAAGGTTTGTAATACTGATTGGAAAAAATTTCGAAGTATTTGGTCATTTGGACCAAGTATTGGATATAGTCAAACCCTCTTCTATAGTAATGTAAAGCTAATTAGGTTAGATACACACAATTATTTACACAATTAAAAAAATAAGTAAGAGCCTTTTCTCCCTCCAAGCTTTTCAGGATAATATTTATAATTTGAGCTGCATTAGATGCAAAAGTAGTATTAATGGCGTTTTCGAGTCCCATGACATAATTTTGTTCTACTAATTTTGTATGAAAATGCCAAAAAATAAAGAAGGCGTTATTTTTTAGATCGGGATTCTTTTGTTACAAATATGGCCTAAATAATGGATCAAGCGATTATAGAGAATACGGGTATTTTTTAATAAAACTCTTACTTGCAGTGATTAATTAGTCAGAATTTATAAAGTAGTGCATATCATTAGTTGTTTGTATAAAGTAGTAAGATTTACGAATGGTCAACAATATCCTTCAAATATATGTTTTAATGTTAATGCCAAATTTAATTATACATTTCTCCTCCGTATTATACTCCTATCACAAATGTAGGTCAGTAAATAATTTTTAGGAGCAAATATGCGTAGTTTATATATTCCATTATAACTGAGCTTTATCTCAAAATAGAGTGTTTATAGCATGAGTGAATTTATTTTAGAAAAAATGATGAGATTTTTATGTGAATAATGAGAGCAGCTTTTTTGTTCTTTTTTTTATTATAAATTTTACAATTAAAAATAAAGTTAGCGTAAAATGTAAACACAAAACTAAATAAATGACGCGAACACCTTTTTTACAGTCAATTAATTAATGCACTAATTATCTGTAAACCAGCTATCTATTTAACAATAACGTACACAAACAATTAAACAATTGAAAATAATTTGGTAAAAATAAATAAATAGATTCAGCAATTAGTACTAAATAAGTAATTAAAAAAATTAAACAAATTGATTTTGTGTCATAAGCAACGGATCGTTAATGACACATTTTAAATGTAAAAACCACAAAGTGAATTTAAAAATACAATTTAAAAGCATTTTAATTTGGAAAAACAAAATTAATTTGTTAATTATTATTTAAATGATTCAAAATTTAATAATCGACGTTAATTTTGATGAAAACGAGCGCAGGGACCATATGTCTTGCATCTAGTTTATATATTACGTTTTGGGGATAATCTAATTAACAATACACTTCGAGACCTAAAGAAATAATATTATAGGATGTTCTTATAATTGACATTCTATATTAGAGAGAGGTAACCCTCGCTTATATAATACCAATTAGAATTAATTCCCTTAACTCATGCATAAATAAAAATTTCAACATTTTAACAAAACAAAATGCAATAATGATTTCCATATTCGAAATTTTTTCTATATAAAATTATTCGTGACACATTGAACAGACGTTTGAAAGATTTCCCCGTAATTAATTAATTAGGTTAGATTTGATATGATACATTGTCAAGAATAAAACATAAACGACAGTAATTTATTCCGGTCGCCGTTCTATATATTTTTTTAAAAATATTTTTATTACTTAATAGCGGATGTGACACACCAATCAATCTTTGAGGCAGTATATATAGCTACTGTCGATCGTAACAAAATTATGTATACATAGGTATTCACACCTTTTTTAAAATAGGTTTGACAGCGTGGATATGGACAATTTTTTTTTATTTTTTATTACGTTGACAGTGTTTTTATATTTTAAATGTTTAAACGTTTCAAAATATTGTGAGTGCACTTATATTACCGACATAACAAATACAAAATCGTTATGGAATAAAATATGAGTAAAACGTGAAATTGTTTATGTTTAGCACATTATAATTTTCACGATATTGCGAATGCGCAAAATATCGATTTCTATAGTAAAAAAAAAAACTAGTGACACGCAAGAATAATAGGAGCGATAGTATTGATTTATATATGGTATAGCTGCGATGATATTCATACATCAAATGTAATAAAGCATAAAAAAAAATTATAGAAAAGAATTGCATTAGGCGTCTAGCATATATATTTTATCATAAATATTGTGTGGGACAGACAAATTCTGAATATTTTATGAGGCCAACAAACTTACTTTTCATAATTTGAAATCATTTTTTTTTAAAAATATGTATGAGGTATGCGAACCCAAAACAAAGTGACATCAATTTCCCTACAGGAATCCCAATTGACCTTATCAACCATTATGACAAATCGAATCAACATGAATAATTAAAATTTAATCAAAATTCAAATTTTTCTAATATAATTGTAAGTCAATTCTCAGTGGTTGGTTGTTTATTACCTGCATAATGATTATGCTATTGAATAGAGTATACAACAACACCAACTGTTTTTCATAACATAAAAGCCTAACATACAATATTCATTTATGGTATATATATGTTCACAATAAATGTATGCGATAATTTGTTTCAATGATTCCGGATATACCATGTCTAAAAAAAAATTATTGTTATGAATGCTGAGAGATACCTTTACTATCCGCCTTAAAGATGTAAATGTAAATGCTTTAAGGAAATCAATAAAGCAGAAGATAAATAAAAAATGTTGTTCGTTTATACATATACATATATACTATCATTATTATTATACATGTGGAGCAGGAATGATATACTATAAACGGTATTTGCTTGTAGGGAACGGAATTCGTTTATTTTTCGCTTCGAAATCAGAATAAATTGATGATGTCGATAAAATGTCTAATCAATTTTGGGGCATAATAAATACTTTCAGAGATATTTTTATTACACACTAAATGTCTTCGAAATCTTTTTGATAGTGATAACGCAAATACATTTCGAAAGAATTACAATATTTCCTTTTATTTAGCGTGAATTTTTAGATTTTATTATTTTGGTATTCATATTGTCTTGTCTAGTTCAGTGAAGCATAAAAGGGCCAACAGAATTTATATCCAATAGATGATAATATATACAATGACATGATACAATTTATTTAAATAACAACATGACATCCTAAAAATTAAAAGATGTATATGTATGATATACAAATTTGAATTATACGAAGCAAAGAAAATAATTAGATGATGTATCATTTTGTCGAGGTTAACGTTTGGTTTTGAAAGTGACCGAAACTCGTATTTTGTACTATACATGGCCATCATAACATTTGGTTAAATAAAATTTTACATTTAACGAATTCCCAATCTTATACATTTTTTTTCGATCTTTATACAATTGGCCATATCAAAATTACTTTTAACTAAGTTCTGGGTGATAAATCCAAACCATTTGACTTTTATAAATAGAATATATATATATATATATATATATATATATATATATATATATATATATATATATATATATATATATATATATATATATATATATATATATATATATATATATTATATATATATATATATATATATATATATATATATATTATATATATATATATATATATATATATATATATATATAATATACATATATATATA